>CAKNWW010347915.1:0-15889 GCA_932074435.1 Andricus kollari | reverse complement strand
AGGTTTCAACTATTTTGTTGAAAAATCGTTTTTCGTTGTGCTAAATTTGACTGTTTTTGATTGTTGAAAGTTGAATTTCTTTATTAAAGTTTTTTGAAATACATCATTTTAGATGAGAATTCAACTATTTCGTTAAAAATCTTGTTAAAAATTCAACAGTGAATCTTTCATTATTTTGAAGTCAAAACTGTTTTCCACACAATGTTTCTTTTGCAACTTAGATTTTCAAAGTTGGTATTCGTAACAGCAGTTTCCGAATAAAATAGATCTTCATGAAGAAAAAATTTTAAAAGTTTAGGAAAAGCGATGTTATTTGAAAAGACGCTTTTCCCCTATGGTTGCCTATGCCCTCGTGTACGCACTTTAAGGCAGTTTTCGGATCATTGTTTTGTTAACTAACACGTAATGCTTTCAAACTGAAGTTTTGACAACATTGCTAAGATGCGGTTTACAGATTTTTCTTGAAACTGTAGTAACATCATTTTAAGCGTAGTAATTTGAACAAATCTATTCTGATACGCATCATTTCTTGATCTTTGGGAATGTTTTTTAAATTCGAAATCCAGGTACGTTTCTTCTCAATTTATTAGACTCCAAGCTTAAGACTTTTTTAATTCATAGTGAAAAACTAAATTTCCTGGTTAGATAGGAATCTGTAGGAGTTTTCTTAATAATACCCAATACCTTAGTGAAAAAAACTTGTCCTAATTATTCTATAATTAGCTGCTCAAACAATATATGCTATGTTCTAACTTTAGGATGCACATAGTACAAGTATGATCGATGATCTACTCGGAGTTTCCGTCGCTCGGAGGATTTTCTTGAAGATCCGCTGCTCGTTATGTAGGTTCGTTGAGCTCAAACTCTAATATAGATCTCAGGTGTAATTTGTACTTAACTGGCAAGGCAATCCCAAATGTGGATCGCACGAAGGTCGCACGAATGCCTCTAGGAGAGAAGAAGACGATGAGAAGGATTAATGAGTGCATCTCAATCCGGCAATTTTTCCACGTCGGACAAGTAATGCACAAACCGCGGGGGGTGACCAGGCTATATTGCCTGATCAATCAAAATGAGCCCTGCTTGGCAACTGCTGTCTCGCGTGCGTTTCTATCCGAAAGTCTTTCCCACCTTGGTATGCCCTGCGGTACGACTATAATCCCTAAGTCGATCCTCCCTTATGCTCTCCTCGATTATTTCAAACCGTCACAATTTTCTTGAGCACCAACGAATACAACCAGGAAGAGACTCCATGATAGAAAGTCAATATTTCTGCTGCCATCTTCTTTCGAAGGATTAAGAATGAATCGAAAAGGGTTCGAAAGTTCGCGCCAAGTCTATAAGCTAAGGTTTGAACTTTGAACGCTGCTACACCCTGAGGTGTTCGTAACATATTGAGTCGTTATTACTTATTATAGCTTCGCAATTCTTTGGAGCAATTCCATTTTTCAAGGAGTTTAATTATTGATTTGTAATAAGATAGTTGAAATTTGTTATTGAGTATACAAAATAGTTTGTTATATAAACATTGTGTGCTCAATAATTGCCCTTTGATTTTCAAAACGCATTAAATCCTTTCATGTGGTTTAAAAATATCCTAAACGCTTTTTAATTATAATGTTTAACAACACTTTCTAGCATGAGATAATCTTCAGTAATATGAGATATCTAATTTAATTTCAACAGACACTCTCGCCGACTTAACTCGACTTTTTTTAACACATTAAAAATGTTGACAATTTGAAATTAAACAAAAAAAGAAAAAAAAAGAACCATTGCCAAGATTACGATATCCGTGGAGATAAAGTTGATAAAAAACTCTCCCCATGAAGTGTTACATAATTTATGGATGGTCCTTTACCAAATAATTAGAAGGTTTCTAAGAAAATAAGAGAAAATTAAAACAATATGCAATATCCAAGGAAGGAACTATAAACTCCTTCAAAATTAAAATGTATAAAAAGTTTTGTTTTGACAAGCTTAACGTGACCTACATTCCCAAAGCTTAGTTCTATATACCTTATTAAATTCTTTTTCCAGGTCAACAAATGCCCAGAAAACAATCCACACCAGTGGCCTTGTTATTCCTTAAGTTCTTAATTATATCACTGATCTCAGAGACACAGATTCTTTTAACAGGGTTTTCCAACATATCGTCTTCTATGGCGCCGCACTGCTCCATAGCTTCACCTCCGAATGTTTCCTTGAAAAAGTCCCTCAATGCGTCTTTTGCTCCATCCGTATCATATACCATTTCAGTCATTTCACCCTTGCTATTCCTAATCCCGACTAACCCTGTACTACTACTTCCTTTGGAAATGATCTTGATCGAATTCCAATCTAATTTTGTATTCCCTTCGAAAGCGTTTTGCATTTTTTTCTTTTCCTCCGCTTTGATTTGACCCTTGCTTTCTTTAACCAGTATTCTTACTATTCTGTTCTTGTCCCTATAATCATTTTTTAGTCTAATTTCCTCGTTATCTCTAAGGCCTGCAATATTTGACTTTTTTGAATACGTTTGCTTCTTTTTGTTCACGGTCAGAGGGATTTCATCATCCCACCAAGCATCACCACTAGTTCTTCCTACAACCGCAGTACCACACACTTCAGTTGCACTCCTAACAATGATTCCCTTAAACATTGACTGCGCGCCCTTTATATATTTACTGCATATTAGGGTCTCCCAAATTGTCCTAATCACGGTTTCGTTTATCTTATTCTGAAATTCTATTCACGCTACCGGTTGCTTTAAATTATCTATCTTGATTCGCGTCTGCTTCGTCTTTTAAGTTCTCTTTCTTCTTTATCCTTGACTTAGGTTAATTTTTGAAACTAAGAAGCAATTATCCGTTCCATATTCAGCACCTCTTGTAAGCCTTATATCTCTTACTGACTTACTCGCCCTCTCAGTCTCTCATCCGCAACAACAAAGTCAATCATATTGTGGCTTTCACTTCTGCACCAAGTGGACCAAGTGCACCAAGTGTTTATTTGAAATAAACAAGCCCTTTTCTAAACATAAGCTAACAAATCTGTCTCCGTACCATTCTTTTTCGGGTCTTTGAAGTGACCTGGCACCCTGTTTTTTCCCTTTTGTTGGACTCTAACCCATCCATTCATATTTCTTAGTAGAATGATTCTTTCACCATAATCACAAGTACTTATTGCATCATATAAAGTGTCCCAGAAGGCGTCTTTTACTTCACTCGAATCGCCATCAACTGGGGTGTAACACACTATGATAAATAATCTTCTGATTTTTACTTTCATTCTAACCCACAACAATCTGTGAGATACAATCCTTGATCCCTGCGATGCTGCCTTGCTCTTTCATTCATAATCAAACCGACCCCTTGACTTCCATATGATTCACCATCTACTTCTGACCATAATTAAATTTCGTCTTTCAGCACCCCACTTTCTATCTTTCTAATGTCGCATCCCTTGTTTTGTTTCAGGTACACATCAAATGAAAAAATTAAGAATTAAATAAAATTTTTTGTAATTATCTTATCTTATAATCATTCACACCTCTAGCATTTCAAACACCCAGTCTCCATTCAGCGACTGAAACTTTACCTTTACCTTTACCGGGTCCATGCCTTTCGCCAATCAAAGTTTCAGTCCATTCCGAGGCTATTGTATTGTTATTATTATTCGATGTTAATAGAGTGTACCAAAAACTAAGTTGATGCGCAAAGTGTATTTTGTGAGTTGAAATCATGTTCAAATTAAGTAGCTAGTCGTCGTAGGGTGGAGAGTCCAGTTATAACGTCAGTCCCACCAAACTTCGGTTTATGGAGGGGGAGGATGTAGAAACAGAAATGGAACCGAGGGAGTCATAGTTGTTCTTTCCCCCATGGTCGCAAGTACCTACAGTATTATTTAAAGTGTCCCAAATGGCGTCTTTTACTTCTCTCCTTTCACCGTTAACTGGAGCATAGCACGCTACGATAAATAATCTTCTGATTCCCAGTTTCATTTTAACCCACAACAATCTAGGGGATACAAATTTATACTCCTTGACATGCCTGTGTGCTCTCTCATTCATAATCAGACCGACTCCTTGACTCCCATGCCATTCATTATCCACTCCTGACCATAGTTCGAGTATGTTTTTTTACTTCAAATTTCCTGTCACTCTTCTGTCGCATCCCTTTTTCTTTGTTTCAGGTACACATAAAAAATCCACCTTCCTTATAATGTGCATTATTTATGGTAATTGTCTTTCCTTAAGATCACTTACACCTCTGGTATTCTTAACACATAGTCTCCATTCATCGCCTGAAAATTTTCCTGACGTATGTCTTGCGTCAACCAAAGTTTCAATCCTTATTGTGTAAAACGAGATAATACAAGTTCTTAAATTTTGTATGAAATCACTGAAGTTTATATTTTTAACAACAGTTTAAAAAATCGAAACTCACTATTGAAGGTCTCAGGTATTTTTACTTTCTGTTTAATCTGTTGTCAAATTTAAAAAAAAACAAATATCAAATCTAACTTGAAAAATAAACCTTGAGCTATTTTAAAAAACCCTTCACGTATTAGAAATCTTTTGAAGCCTGAATTCTTGTAAATAAATTCTTAGAAATTTCATTAAACTATTGTAAATCTGACGGTATTCCTTAAATTCTCTTGAAATTTTCAATATTCTATAAAATCCTTTGAGATTCTGAAAATTGCAATAAAAATAGAGCCTTTGAAATCCTTTGAAATCTTATAAAATCCCTTGAAAACCATTGAATGTTTTGAAAACTCCTTTAAAATATTCGTAAATCATGGATATCATTTCAGGCCCCGGACTCACGACACTTCCCGAGTGGCTGTTTTTCAAATTGAGTTGGACTTGGTTTAACTTGAATTCGACATCAAGACGGATATGAATCGCTC
Organism: Andricus kollari; assembly: GCA_932074435.1. Taxonomy (NCBI): domain Eukaryota; kingdom Metazoa; phylum Arthropoda; class Insecta; order Hymenoptera; family Cynipidae; genus Andricus; species Andricus kollari. Next base: position 10,996 of record CAKNWW010347915.1, on the reverse strand, counting down.
AGCTGCTTCGTCGTATTCTATTTCCTCTGCATCTTGAATAATCGTTTTCCTTTTAGAGGATACTTAAATTTGAGAAACAGCCAGAAGTGATAGGGAGCCAGGTCAGGACTGTTTGGGGGCTGCCGCAGTTTAAAAAGGCTGTGTTGCACCAGAAATTCCTGAAAAGCTGCGATTATTTTGGTCTTCCGTCAGCAACCGTGAAACGAATTCGGCAGTCACGCGACACATTCCCAAATCTTGAATCCAAATTTCCGAAAGAATAGTTTTGAGAATTCCGAGGTCATCCTCTATCTCTCACTGTTAAACGACGTTCGTCATTATTTAGCATTCGCACTTATTTTTCATTTTGAGATGCTTTATCCGTTGGGGGCCTGCCAGAGCGATGGTCACTTTCTACTAAAGTACGACCAGTTTTAAATCGCCTGAAATTTATTTTTAGTATCATTCATAGTCTCATCATTAAACACTTTTCGAATCAAACCGATGGTTTTCAAACATGAATGGCCAAGTTTTTGGCAAAATCGAATGCACACTCCTTGTTCAGTTCGTACCATCATCCTGAAATGCGACTCGTACGCCTGTGTCACTTATTGTGGGGCCTCACAGAGGTCCCCCCTAAATAGTAAATACCTGTTTTTGATAATTCCACAACTGGGTACAAAGTTAGAGCACAAGGTCGGATACTTTCCGGCCAGACTCCGTAACTCGGTTCGCTTCAAATGCAGTTGTATAGTTTCTTCATCAGGACAGCAGTACTATTAAGATATTGGAGATCATTAGTTCAAAGTAAATCATGGTTTTCATGGGTCCAGCGACGCATCGTTTTCATTGTATCATGAGTTACTGTGCCCTTTACTCCCACTAGTGGGAACTGATATCGCGATTGGGAAATTAGGCTGCTGCTGTAGCAATGCTGAAGATCCCAAGCTCTATACGATATGGCAAAGCAAGGATAGTTTTATGGGGGCCCTCTGCCTCCCAGTAATGCATTCAGCTAAGAACTCCCGCGAGCGGTCTTAATATCCTTTGATTTATCTCAGGTAGGTCACGGCGTTTCGCCCTCCGTGCAAACCGCAGCGCACGGGCGGGCCAATAAGTTTTTAAATAACCATAACTCCTGCTTTTATGGCCCAAACGGGGCATTGCGGGCCACGAGCTCGGCTTGCGTCGCGTCGTCGGCGAGCAAAGTGTAGCGAACAACTTGTTTGCTCGCTTTGCATTCATTATAGTAAATCCATACAAAAATTCTCCATAGTTAGGTCATTATTTATTGAGGCTTAAATAAATTTCGGGAAAAACCACAGCATTCTATCCCGAAAGGCCTTTTATAGATCCTTCTCGATGGACTTAAATTATTTTGAACTTTAAAGTACACTAGACAACTAACGCACTAATTGCCCTTGGAATTCGCCTAATTTATTACAATCTTTTAGTGTACTTCAAGAAATGTCATAAACGTCCTTTAATTATCATGTGTTGCAACACTTTCTTAAATGAAACAATATTTTCTGAAACCGTGATTTTTGACTCACCTCGTCCTCTTGTCAAAATTTCTGATATTTCGACGACCCCCCCCCCCCTCCGCCCTCGAAATATCATGTGACACTGAAGCCTACCCTCGTCTTATTTTTAAATACGTAATATGAATGTAATTTTATACAGTCGTTAACCGTTAATGAATAATGAGTTTAAATTATTTTATACTAGTATGATAGTACCATTAGACGAGATATACATAAACTCTTTTCCCCCTTTTTTGAAGAATTCTTCTTTTTCCCCTATTATTAAGAAACTTACACTTTTCCTTGTTTTTTTTTTATTCGATTAAATTTGAACTGAATTAATAGAACCCAATAAGAAAACTTTGGTTGAAAATTAAGTTTTTTAAGTGCAAATTTGTCTAACACATTTTTTGTGAAAAATTTATATGATTTAGTTTGAAATGCAAATATGAGCATGTAAATTTATATTGATTTATCATATTAGTAGAGAATTAATCTCTTTCGTTGTAAATTGAACATTGTTGATAAAAATCTTTTCTGGTTGAAACTTCATGTAATTTGTTAAAAATTCGTCTTTTTAGTAGAAAATTAATCTTATTGGATGGAAATATGTCCGTTTTGGTTAAAAATGCAACTGATGGGTTCAAAATTAATATGTTTTCGTTAAGGATTCAAATACTTTGCAGAAAATTAATTTTTTTTTGTTATTTTAAAATTCATAATTTTAGTTAAAGATTTCACTATTTAGTCATAAATTAAATGTTGTTGGAAATTTATATTTTTAGGTTGAAAATTCAACTGTTTCGTAGGAGATTCGTTTTTTGGCTTGAAAATTTAACAATTTAGTAGAATATTAAACTATTAGGCTAAAGAATAATTTTTTTGTTAAAGATTCATAATTTTCGTTAAGAATTCGACTACTGTGGTACAAAATTAAACCATTTGATTAAAAATCAAACTGTTTATTTGAAAGATTAACTATTTTGTTGGAAATTCGTTTCTTTTTACTGAAAATTAAGTTTTTTATCTAGAAATGTAGCTACTCATTCATCATGCTGGTGAAGGATTGAACTATTTTGTTAAATATTCGTCTATTGGGGTAGAAAAGTAATCTTTTTTTTGAAAATTCGTCTATTTGCTAGACGGTTTAACTATTTTGTTTATAATTTTTCTGTTGAATTAAACCGGTTAATCATTCGTTTTTTTTGGTGAGAATTAGATTTTTAAATTAAAAGCTTACCTTTTCCATTTTTGTGCGTAAACTTCTCTTGTTTAGTTAAAAATTAATTTTTTTGGTTGAAAATTCATGTATTTTGTTGAAAATTTGACTTTTGTTGTAAATTCGTCTTTCAAATGTTAGAAAATTAATCCTCATGGTTGAAAATTCGTCTTTGTAGGTTAAAAATTCAGCTATTAGGTAACAAATTCAACTATTTTGTTGAGTTAGATTATTTTGTTGAAAGTACAACAATTTTATCGGAACCATCTTTTGAGGTCAAAAATTCAACTATGTTGTTGAAAAATCATCCTTTTAGATTGAAAATGGATCTTTTATGGTAGAAAAGTAAAATCTCTCTTGGTTAAAAATTCATCCCTCCTGGCTGAAAATGAATTCTTTTGTCGAAAATTATTGTTTGGAACGAAAAATGTAATCCATTGCAGAAATGACCAATACTGATAATCTTATACAAATGCACTTTTTATTTATTATAACTGATAAAACTGGTGAACCGATTCACTAAATAATTTATTAAGGGACCCCTGTAAGGGTGAAAATAAAAAAAATCGAATTATTTCATTCAAATTTTTGGTGGTCAAAAGTAGTTCGGAACAAGATAAAACTTTTTTTATTAAATTCAGATCAATCACAATAAGTGTAAAAATAATAATAAGAAATATAAAGAAGTAGTTAGTAGGCTCTTATTTTCCAATGTTCATTGTAAAAATCTTACATTTAAGATTTAAATAAAAGTTATAGATTACTGCGGAAGCTGATTAAAACTGAAATTGTATGAAGGCCGATGTAGCAATTTTAATATTTATTTCAATTTATGATTATTAATTACATTTTATAGTACTTTAAATTTAAGTATATGTGGCGTGGAACGAACAAACCGACCTTACAGCACCAAAAATCGAACGCGAGCATTTTAATGATTTTAAAGAGCGAAAAAATGCCCCATCATATGAGCGTATTCTTAAATCTGTTTGATCAAAATTGAGCGAAATATAACGCGGTTTATATGATGTTTATTCAACACTCGCAGGGACCCGTTATTGGAAATTTTAACCTCTTCTTGATCAAAATTAGGATCGGGGATAGAGAAGAAGCGGGTAATTCGGCACGGCGGGAAATGCGGTTATGTTGTTTTTAGAAATATCTGCGTATTATGAATGAGTGAGGTTAGGTTTAGCATATATATGCATTCATAAATGCTCTATCAAATAAAATGAAATAATGTTATTCAAGATAATTTCTCAATTTTTAGTGTGAAAAGTTTTATTTGGGTGTTTCTCGTCTATTATGACAGTTGCAAATAAATATTGAAGCTTGTAGTATTTTCTCTAAATGTATTAAAACTTCGTTAATGTTGATCTTCTGACTTTTTCGAAGGATGTCATGAGTCACAAATAGGTAATGTTACTTAACATATGCAAATAAAATTCTTATTAAATATTACACAAAAGCAGGTAGTGCGGCGCGGATAATCGAAATGTTGAATACTGTATGTTCATAGCTTTGGGCGCTAATCTCTCCCAAAATAAAACCTCAAAATTTTTTTATTCAAACTGCCAATGAGTATAGATATCTCATTTCACTGAAATTGTACGTTCGATTGATAGAAAATTATTTTTAATTTGCATGCAGATAAAATTAATATTATGTGCCGCATTTCGCAACAGATGGGGTAAGTTGACGCACCTGCAATGATGCATTACAATCATCATTGAGATTCGGGAACTGCATGGTGATGAGTCTGCAAGTAATACTTGAATTAAAGAGTAGTTTAGGTCATTTAGAAGTCGTCATACTTCAGTGAAAAGTGACACTTGCTCTGACAGGCCCGAAACAACTAAAACAATTTAAAATGTGGTACGAGTGCAAGTATTAATTTATGGAAATTGTCGCTCGACAGTAAGAGAGACAAAGGAAGACTTCGGGAATCCAAGAACTATTGTTTTTTTTACAAATTTTGAGAAAAAATTTGGGGATGAGCCTGGGTCAGCTGTGACTGCGTCCTTCATCATGACAATAACTCAACTGCCCATTCATTGCAGCTTATTTGGCAATTTCTGGTGAAAGAAGGCCTTACACAAGTTCTGCAGCCCCCATACAGTCCTGACCTGACTGCCTACGATTTCTGGCTGTTTCCCAAATTGAAGTATCTCTAAGAGGAAAAGGATTTCAAGACGAAGAGGAAATAAAACGAAATGCGACGAAGGAGCTGTTAGCTATTCCAAAAAGAGTGCTTCCGAAATTGGGAAGATTACTGGAAGAAGGTTGTGGCTTTTAAAGGGGAGTACTTTGAAGGGGATATCATCGCTATTGACCTTAATTAATTCTTGCTCTTGATCACGCGCTTCTCATCTACAGTCTGCAAATAAAGTCTGAATTTCGGTACCGATGACATTGTAGCAATGGCTATTGTAGGAATATAAAAAGTAAATTGTAAGGGCTTCCTACCAGTTGCAAAGGAGAGGCAACTGTAAAGACCAAAGACAGGCAATCGTGCAGGTTAACTCGCGTGCGCATGGCCGACCAAGGGTGTGTGCGAGCCAGTCGTAATAGCATGGATATGGCACCCAATAAGTTTAAATCATACTCGCTCGGAGGTGAGCCTTTATACCAAAGGCTAAATAATAGGAGTAGCTAAAAATACTTTTCTTTGCGATTGCTGCGTGGGAGTGGGCTGGCTTCTTGACCAAAGCCCACCCGAACTGGTCATAAAGGTCACTTCAGCTCTTTCAATCTCAAATTATACGATATCGTTCAAGGAACAATAATTATAACTCGCCAGGATAAGGATGAGCATATATATGTTCTCTTGTTAAACAATTTCAGTTATTTTAGCCGGTGGTATAAGCTAAAGAGAGATTTGTATTGATTGTGTGAATATAAAATCCTTCAATATTTTTACGGAATATATTTTTGAATCCTCATTCTTTCTAGAATTTTAAAATTACCCTTTTGAAGCTTTTCGTAGGATCATTTGGAACAATTTGAAGACTATCATCAGTATTTAAGATGAGCAGTATTTTTTTATTGTCTTTCTGAGAATCGCTGCTGTAACACTCCCTTTATCAGCCTTTGTTACCAGTAATTCTGGATGATTAACAAAATTTGTTGTTACCAAGAAACCCTCATTCAGCTCTCTGTCTCTCTAATCATTCTGATGAACAAAATAGATCAATATATTAATATATCCACCAAAAAGTGTTTCAATTTCTAATCAAAAACAGTCTAATTCACCCAAAAAGATGAATTTTCAACGAAGAACTTTTTCTACCCAAAAAAATCATTTTGAATGAAATCCATAAATTCGCAACCAAATAATCAGATTTTCAACTTAAAAGTATAAATTTTCAACCAAAAATGAAACAGTTAAATTTTCAGTTTAAAAAGTTAATTTTTATTCACTTAAAAAACTAATTTTCAAACAAAAAAAGATGGATTTTCAACCAAAAGTGTAGTTGTAGCCATGGCCTACATTTTAATCTATATTCTTCTACTTTGCTATCTGGTATTTTCATGATATCAGCTAAATGTCTTTAATAATTTCAAGAAATGAAGTATACTTTTTTCCTCCACATTAGAAAATAATTAAAAGAAAGTGTCCACACGTATTAAACAAATCTGGCTATTTGGACGGAAATTTCGTTACAAATAGTCCCTTCTTCAGTTCCCGCTATCATACCAAAGAAATGTATCTATTTGTACAAAAATTTCAGTACCCGTAGCTCTTCCTATTTTAAAAACCAAGGGTCTAGTTGATCACGCGAAAGAACCAAGTGAATATTTAAATGTAGTTTTTGTACGAGCAGGATTTTTTTTTTAAAAACGTATCCGGGTTGATTGAATATTCGTTCCGGAAGGTATCCGGTCTAGACTCTACAGGTATCTTGCAATCAAGAATCCGGACCCTTTTTCCTTAATCCTAACAAATCGAATTCAACCGTCGTTGTTCAAGTTCGACGCAAGATATGAGGTGACAAGCAAGGGGAGCTGAGACGTGGAAAATGGAAGGGAATAATAACTAGTCGGTGCCAGGTGCCCGTTTGGCATAAGAAGAACTGAAGAAGGCGTCCAAAACTCTAAAAGCAGTGCGTGTCATTAGAGACCGTGAAAGACATGACAAATGATATTCTGTCCAATCTTGAATGCGCTCTGGCGCCCCCTATCGCTGCCACTCGTTTGTTTGCGGTCACACATTGTCGTGGTAGGGCAACTTGCCGAACTCGAATTCTCTTTTTGGCCTCGTTGCCCTGGGAGAATCTGATTTGCCACGGATCCTTGGGGGATGTTTTGACGGCCGGTTGACGAGCGATTGTCCTCTTGACGACTGAAGCCTCCTCGAGTGCCTTTGACTTCATCCCTTCTCTTGCTTTTTTTCTTTTTTTTTTTTAAACAACGTTTTTGATTATCTTTATGAAGAGTAAGCGTTTCTTTCTGAGATCCGCAGCGGCCGTATTTAGGCAGTTGAAGGGCAACCATAGGGAGAAAACATTACGTGAAAAAAATCAGTGACGTGATGTTTTTTTATAAAGAAAATTATCATTGTGACGTGCAAAAAGTTTCTTTGCCAATGCTTTGTGGAGTAAGGGTGGTTTGAACATTTTTTTAGCTTAGGTCTCTTGGGATGAAACTTGAATGTTGAGACCGAACAATTAGTTATGGATTGTTAGGTTTTCAGTTTTTCAACAAAAAATCATCATGCTATAGTTTCCAATCATCTGATCCTCAATGTATTTTGGTACTTTTTAAATAGAATTGACGAAAAAGTTTAGCATGTTTTTCTTTCAAGTTTCTTTAGTGATTAGTCTATCATATACCCTACTGTTAATTGATCATTTGTCATTCAGAGTCTTGGACCAAAAACAAGCTACATTTTTTTTATAAAGTGATTAAAACCTTTAATTTGATCTATTTATAATTATTTAATAACAGTTCTATGTATTATATTTTCCACAAAAAACATGAATTTTTAATCAAATAATTAGAATTTCGACCAAAAAGATGAATCTTCAAACAACAAGATACATTTTTTACTCAAAAAGACCAATTTTCAACAAAATAGATAACTAGTTAAATTTTCAGTAATAGAAATTAATTTTAAAAAAAGACAAATTTTCAACCATAAAAAGGAACTTTAAACTGGAAATGTTGAATCGTTGACCGAAAAAATGAACTTTAAAAAATGTAGTTCAAATATCAACCAAGTAGTTTATTTTAAGCCAAAAATGATAAATTCTTAATGATATATGTAGTAGCTAATATTTCAATAAAAAATATTTTCATTTTTAATGAAAAACAGTAGAATAAAACCGAAAAATATGAATTTTTAACCAAGAAGTAACCAAATAGTTGAGTTTTCAACTAACAAAGGTATATTATCAACAAAAATAGGAACACTCAATATTTCAGTTTATAAAAATAATTTTAAAAAAACACACACAAAAAACGAATTTCTAACAAAATAGTTAAACTTTCAACCAAAAAGGATAAATTTTCAACCAGAAATGTAGTAGTTTGTTTTTCAACCAAAACAGATGAATTCTCAAGGACAAATGTGATAGTTAATATTTCAAACAGGAAAGATTATAATTTTAAAACAAAAACAGTTGAATTTATTCAAAAAAGACAAATCTTCAGGAAAAGAATGAACTTTTATCCACAACAGATTAATTTTTAACCAAACAGTGGTATTTTGAAACACAACAAAATAATTTTTTTTCCAAAAAATAGATGAATTTTTAAACTCAGATTTAAATATTCCACTAAGAAAGATTTTGTAGTCAACAAAAAATTATTAACTTTAAAGAGAAAAGTTAATTTTGAATTAAATATTTTAATTCTCACCCAGAAAATTGAATTTTCAAAATAAAAAGACAAGTTTTCAATAAAATAGTCTAATTTTAAACAAAACGTTGTATTTGTAACTGTAAAGGATGAACTATTAACAAAATTGTTGAAGTTTCAACAAAAAAATTTAATTTTTGAATAAATAATTAAATTTTTTTTCCAAAAAGATAACGTTTCAACCAAAAATATAATAGTAGACTCTTCAGGCGAAAAGAATTAACTTTCAACCAAAAATAGCTGGATTTCGTTATTGGATTCTATTAATTCAGTTTGTGGGTGATTAGGAAAATAAATCAATCCAAAATATTTAAATTCATTTCTAAATAAATTTCTAATATTCAAAACATTTTTTTTACACAAATTTAAATAAAAAGAAGACTACTTTCAAAAAATTGAGTTAAAATATGTAAAGTCAATTGAAAAAAATCTTAAAAATTATTCATAAGCAAACCCTGCCGATTGGAAAGAATCATGAGTATAGTGTCTCGATTTAAAATTTTTTAAAATTAAGATTGAAAAGAAATCCATTTTATCATGAATAACTTTTGCAGAATAAGCAACAAATTGATTCACAATTAAAAAAATAAACTTCTAAAAAACCTCACTTTTCGGCTCGTTAGAGACAAGAATAACACAATGAAAAAAGAGGGAGAAAAAGGGAAAAAGTCAACCAAAAACCAAGCTCTCACTTTTTCCTTTCTCCGTCCTATTTATACTACGAGGGCATTTAAATGAAAAAAAACGAGGAAAAGGGGAATAGGGGAAAGACAAAAGAAACTTAATCTTTTTCGTTTTTTCTTCCTGTTCTGTTAAAACGACAGTTTTTTCACTAGAAATGACTGATTTTGCATATAAAGTACAAATGATTTATTTCGTCAGTCAAATTTCGACTGATATCAATTTTAAGAAACAATTTTAAATTTAGAGTGCAAGCTAATAAATCAGCAATTCAGCAGACGTCTATTTTCCATTGCGACTTGCTAATGCGTCAGTATAGGGTTCCCCGGGAAGGTTTAAATCGCCGTGCACGTGTTAACACTCGATACCTCATAGGAAATCTGTAGCCGTCACATCAATATCTTTTGAGCGTAGTGCCGTAATCGGATCTGAACGTTAGCTCGCGGGCGCGCTCTATGCACCAATCTGTTCGCACCTCGACCAGTCTGTAGGGCCTGAGTTTATCGTCCCTGGATCTAAACGTTTTCAAGTTGTTTCTATCCTACGGACGTTTGGTTTACTGCCGTCACGTAGTCGTAGTCGTAGTGCGAGCACGAGTTAAACAACGTCTTGAACGATCTCAGTACAGCCGGGAGCCAGCTACCAGGCACGAGGCTAGTTAAGATTGCGGATTGCGATCCACCCGCCGGCCGACCGGATGGACGAACAATGCCGTAAAGAAGCACCGCTGACTCTGAATCAGGTCTTATGGCGAAAACGTGAACGATTAGTGCCGATTTGTGTTAACATGTTTTCAGGAGACATGAGAGTGACTGCATTATACTGATCTGACAAGGGGAACGTACACTCTCTACCATTTTTTTTCGATTCATACTTCTTCCAGTAATGGGTCATTACCAAACTTTTAATACGCTGAAGCAATATGATACGCTTTGGGAGCATCCACTCAACACAGGACACTCTAGGGTGGTGGGGTGCCGAAAGCTCAACTGAAACTATAAGGGTTTTTGCCCGAAGCTATGAAACCCTAAAACGAATATTAAAAAATAGATCATTTAATTCCTTATGGTTATCCTATATGCCAGGAGCTTCAATTTGATTCATCCCGGAGAAAAATCGGAGCAAAAGAAAAGCTTCCAGCATAGGGGTCTGAAAAACCCTCGGAATAACCAAATTTCCTAATTTTTCAAAACATTAAACTACTATTAGTTAGGTTAGGAATATAAAAATATAAAAAAAATAGTCAGAGTAAGCGCCGCGCTCCAAAAAACTTAATTTGTAGCCTACTCGTGTCTATTAACTCGTTCAAATCTCCCCTCCTATAATTTCCCTCATCCACTTCACCTTCATTCATATACATCCCCTGCTTTCCATCTTCTTACTTCCTCATGTACTTGCACTCCTTTTCCCTACTTCCCCCCTCTACTTCTCCCTCCTCTACTTATCCTCTCCTCACTTTCCCACCTTCCTCACTTCTTCAACTTCCCCTCCGCATCTTACTTACTCCACTTTCCCATCCCTCACTTCCCTTCTCCTACTCCTTTTCCAATACTCACTATACTGCCCCTCACTTCCCCCTTTTTCATATCCTCTTATTTCCCCTACTTCACCTTCTCCTACTTCCCCTTGTTAACCCCTTTACTTCCCCTCAATTCCCCTCCCAGGAAAAAAGTACGATGGATGGATGTACCCACACCATGCTGAGACTATAGGGATTTTCTCCCGGAACTATACA
>CAKNWW010347906.1:0-17128 GCA_932074435.1 Andricus kollari | reverse complement strand
TGTTCTTAAGGTTGGCTAGCTGATTAATTTACAGCATTTCAATTAATGTGTGACTCCTTGCTATGTTCGTTCTGCAAATTCTATGTAGGCCGCTGGGTACTAACATTTGTAAAGGTATAGTATTAAAAATGTCGCTAGTTTTTACGGTTACCTTGCTGATTAATCTATGGCCCTTTAATGGTTGTGTGCCCGTTTGTTGCGTTAGTTATGAGAGAATTTGTGTGTATCGCTCATTTTCGTTCACTGCGCTGTTTAAATGCTATAGGTACCAGCATTGTGTTAGCGTATGAGATTGAAAATGCATTTAGCTTTTCTGGTTGCCTTGTTGATTAGCTTATGTCTTTTTGATTAGCGTGTGCCAGTTTATTGTGCGAAAAATTATGCGTACAGCTCATCTTGGTCTGTTGGGTCGAACACTACAAATCTGATCTTCACGAATGATTTTAACAGTATTAGGTTTGTTCATAATATGATTTTAACAATAATAATTGGATATTGGATATGATCTTCCAGCTTGTTGTTTTATTATTGAATATGAAGGTTATGTAATAATAATCTATTGAATATAAGTGTTATATAATTATTTATTATTATTATGAAAGTCGCGAGACGTGACACATCCCCCCGTGGTGGGTCTTATATTCTAGGAACGCACGCTTTTGAGGAAGAGGAAAAGATGAAATGTTCTTATTATTTTATTTTTTTCGGATCTTCTCGTCTAACTCTAAATGAGTAATGAATATATTCTTATGTAATTTTTTTGTTAAAGAAACTTTTACATGAACGAAATTAGTCTATTTAATTCTGATTTCTTCTAATGCTGTGGCAATCTATTGCCCTGTGTCCTCTTTGATAACATCTTTCGAAAGCATTAGTCCATTTATAAAGTTTTATTCTTCCAAATTGTATTTATGGTACTCGCTCATTATAATTACCTGGAGGTAATTGGTAATTACTAAAATAATATATATTGGATAAAAATCTTTAAATCTTTCTTGCGGCATCGTGTTTCGCTGTTTGTTTTGAGACAAAAGGTTTGCTAGTTTTTGCATAATTTGTATGACCTTTATATATTTCGCAAGTTATAACAAATACTTGTAGAGGCGATTGTGGTTGTAAAGTTACTACTTTATAATTTAGGCTAAAAAAGTTATATTCGATATTATTTTGATTCAATGTTTGCAATGGGCTGACTGATTCAGCTGTATTTATTCTTAGATAAGCTGGTTCCATTTTTACTGAAACATAAAATATTTTTAAAGTAGTAAAATTTAAATCCTTTAATGAAAGATAGAAAGTGTTATGCCAATGTTTGTTTTACTTAATTATGCTTATTGTTATAATAGAAAAGAAGTATATATTTTTAATTATATATAAATATTTTTATTTTTAAATACTAAATTCATATAAGTGCATTTTATAGGAATATATTAATCATACGTAAAAATATCGGTATGCTTGAGTAGTAGGAATATTTAAGTTATGTCTTATTTGATTGTTTGTTTCGTGTTTATTTGTGAAATGAGCGAAAATATTGGATTAGTGTTTAATGTAAATGTATTGTATAATTAAAAAAATAATAATAAGTTCTCATAAAATATTTTTGCTCATTTTACATGTGAGTGTGAATTTCGGTGTATCGCATACATTCTTGTATTTATTGATCAAATATTTGCAAATAAGTATTAGACGTAGATAATTCTCTTTCATGTGTTTCATTGTATTTGTACTTGTGATATTTTACCAAGGAAATGCCACGAATATGATTCTCGGAGGAACGTTTTACAATTTGAAGTATCTAGAAGGAAGCAAGTTTTGCCAAATTTGATAGGGCTTCCTGGTAAAAAATAGAATTTTGTTATGTTTGGCATTTTCGCAAAGTAGCAGAGTTGATTCGGACATACGATAGGTGATGGATTAATTTCTGTACATGTTCCGTTTAATTGACTTCCTGGCATTCCCATGGGTGGAATCATTTCTCTAAAAGCAATCGATTTTATGTATTATAAGAAGTTTATTAAGTGATTTATTACATCGGTTTCCGGATGCATCTTATCAAAGTCTTCTTGTAAAATAACTGTTAGATGTATGATTTCTAAAAATTGTTCGATACAATCCAAACACATGATAGCGTCACAACGAGATTTAATTAGTTCTGTCGGACAATTTGAGCACGTTGTTTTGTCAATTTGATTTTTGCCGAGTGAATGATAATTTATTTTAAACTGATTACTAAATTTTTATAAATGCTGGTGGTGTTTCATAACAATTGACGCATAGTTTGCAATTTATGAATTTGTTTACATATATTCCGGTGACTTCTGGTAAAAGTGAAAAACATGAACAATTTATTAAATATTTGTAACTTTCGGGGTAGTCGAATGGTTGGACACCGTCAACAGAGCCTGTGTGTGCAATCACAGGGTTATCTCGCGTTAGAATCATTTCTGTACGAATGAAAGAAAAGATTCCAATTTTGTATATTTTGAAAAAAATTGTAAAAAGTACTTGAAAAAGAATTTTAAATTGAAATTTTGAGAAGAAAATTCATTTTTTTTTGTCTGAAAATTTTAAGAACGTATCGAATAAAAATGAAATAGACAGAAAGGCAGATAAAAAAAAGGTCGTAAATAGAAATAGAATATTTGTTAACAGAAGAAAAAACAACAAAAATTAACAAAATTTTTTAATTTTTTTTTTATTTTCATGGATTTACATGAGAGACAAGAGAGATTAGTTTACTTAATTTAAAAAAAAAGATTTTTAGAGAAGTTTAGTGAAATGTAGGTAAGGAGAGAGTGGGAGAATAGATAGATAGAGAGAGGGTGATGAATAAGGGATAGGGGTTTTCTTCTAAAGTCTTGATGGATTCTGTTATGGGGGTGTGATCAAGAATTGGTTTATTTTGGTCGGTTCTTAAGAAAATGTGTGTTCACAAAGTTGGGTGGTTCTTTTTATTGTGGGTTTGGATATGTATATACACGTTGAGAATTTCGAGAGAAGTTAGTTTTAGAAGGAGTTTGAAATTGAACTTGAGCTTCTTTTTTTTAAATTTAAAATGCAATAGTTCGGTTTTAGTCCAGCTTTCGATGAGGCTGATTCTTTTGTTTGAAAAATTCGGGAAAGATTTGAAAACATTTGGGTGGACAATGGGACAGTCCATAAAATATTTTCACTTAGGGTGAAAAACAAATATATCCATCTGCCTCCTTGGTGGACGTCGTTTACGGTAACGCAAAAAAGATTTTTGCGTTTAGCTATCCTTCGAGAGATAAAGAAGAATGGGTTAGATGGGGTGTGCAAGACTATAGATCGGTACTGTTGCTTGGTGAAGGACCGAATAGAGTTGGTAAGTAGAGAGATTTGTTTTGATTAGATATATATTTTTGTTGCTCGTTTTGAGGTACGGACGCAGGGTCCAATTACCATCGGAATGGGTTGGAAATAAACATATTTTCGATGAAGATGCGAGGCGTTATGCCACAAGGGCACTAAATGATACCAGGGGGATCAGGGAGGAATTCATTTTGATGAAGAGAAAATTTGCGGCTTACAAAGAGAAGATAGTAGAGGTAAGATTTGACATATTTTCCATCACAAAAGAGAGAGAGGGAGAATGGAAAAGGCAAATGTCCAAATTGATCGAATTTTCATATAAATTTTCATTATTAAAATCTTCATCGTTATCTTCAATAAAATCTAAAAAAAATTTCATCAGGATCGTTTAAGATTTCATTTTCGCTTGATTCAGTGGGACTGGAAAAATAATTCGGATTTTCTGCGTTGCTATCTTCTTCTTCAATTTTTAATTTCTTCTTTTTCTTACAGGATTTTTTTTTCTTCTTTATATTTTCGTAATTATCTGAATCAGAGTCTGAGCTGTCTGATATATAATCGGGATTAACGTCCGTTTTTACTTTATTGTCCTTTTTTGATTTAGTAATAATTTCTTTACTTGGTCTTCCTCTCTTTTTTGCTGCAAAAGTAGGGATAAAATTTTTGATTTTGAGTGAAGCCTTGCGTGGTCTACCTCGTTTTTTCTTGGTAATGATTACTTCTTGAGAATCCATTTCGTAATTATCTTCGCTATTATCTTCTTTAGAGATTTCTTGAATATTTTATTGTATATTAACTGGTTTTTTAGTTTCTTCACTTTGATTTCTTGATTTTCGTCTTGTTGCCATGGCGTGGAATTTTGATTCTATTATTAATTTATATTTGAGAGATCCATTTGATTTAGTAATGCATATATTCTTTCTTTGCCTTGATTAAATAATTCTTCAGTGAGAATATCGTTTTCTTTATTTATTTTCATGCTAGGATTTGAACTTGAACTTGGATTGAAACTTGGCTGTGAGCTTAAACATGAATTAACATTCGATTTTGAACTTGTATTAGTACATGCTTCAGAATTTGATTGCGAGTCTTTGTTAGTACTCGATTTTGAAATTGATTTTGAGCGCGTAGAGTATGTTTCTTGATTAACTTTCATTATTTTAGTATCTTCTTCTTTTATTTTAGTATCTTCTTCTTCTAGTGTAGAGTATGTTTCTTGAATAACTTTCATTATTTTAGTATCTTCTTCTTTTATTTTAATATCTTTTTATTTTATTTTAGTATCTTCTACTTTTATTTTAATATCTTCGTCTTCTAGCGTAGAGTATGTTTCTGGATTTACTTTCATTATTTCAGTATCTTCTTCTTTTATTTGATTATCTTCGTCTTTTATTTTAGTATCTTCTTATTTTATTTTAATATCTTCTTCTTCTAACGTAGAGTATGTTTCTTGATTAACTTTCATTATTTTAGTATCTTCTTCTTTTATTTCGTCATTAACATCTGTGGGGTTTCTTGATAACGCATCTGCGTTTACATTCATTTTACCTGCTTTATAGACAACTTTAAAGTCATATTCGGCTAATTTTAATTTCCATCTTGATACTCTAGAAAAAGGATCTTAACGATTTTGAAACCAAACTAATGGTTTGTGATCGGTTATTAGCGTAAATTTGTGTCCGTATCGATAAGGGCGGAAATGTGTTACACAAAATATAATTGCTAGGGCTTCCTTTTGGTATGTGTCATACTTTCTTTCATTATTATTTAAACTTCGAGAGGCGTAAGCAATGGGTTTATCTTTGCCAATTTTTCCTTGTGATAAAATTCCACCAACGGCAAGCCCTGATGCGTCTGTCGTTAATACAAAAGGTTGCGAGAAATCTGGTCTTTGTAATAAAGGTACGTTACATAATTTTCCTTTTAATGTGTCGAATGCAGTTTGCTAGGAATCTGTCCATACAAATGGTGTGTCTTTTTTCAATAATTTATTTAAAGGTCCGGCGATTTTTGAAAATCTGTCGACGAATTTTCTATAATATCCTGCTAATCCTATAAATTGTTTGATATTTTTTGGTTTTTTAGGTACTGGAAATTTCTTGACGACTTCTACTTTCTTAGGGTCTGGTCTCACTCCGTTTTTGTCGATAATATGCCCGAGGTATTTTACTTCAGGGCGTAAAAATTCGCATTTGTCAGGTTGTAATTTAAGATTTGCGTTAAGTAATTATTTATTAATTCTGTGAATTTTTTATCATGTTCTTCTAAAGTGTCCACATAAATAACTATATCATCTAGGTTGACGAAAAGTTCAGTGCCTTCAAGGCCAGTCAATACTAGGTCCATAAGACGTTGGAAGGTGGCAGGGGCGATTTTAAACCAAGCGGCATCCGGTCGAATTCATAGTGTCCGAAAGGAGTGGAGAAAGCTGTTTTGTATAAGTCTCTATGGTCCATTTTAATCTTATGGAATCCCCATGCTAAGTCAAATACCGAAAAGTATTGGGCTTTCCCTACTTGATCTAACATTTATGTAATGTCTGGAAGTGGATATGAATCACTAATAATTCTTTCGTTCAATTTGCGATAGTTTAAAACCATACAAAATTTTATGTTTTCGTAAGAGTCCGGTTTCTGAGGGACTGGAAACACTGGTGTATTATATGGAGACTGTGATGGATTAATTTTTGTCTGAATTAATTCTTTGACTTGATCTTGAGTTTCTCCCTTTTGGACGTGGGGGAATCTGTATGGTCGTGTAAAAACTGGTATTTCGCCCGTGGTTACAATGCTGTGTTGTAATACGTTCGTGCCTTCGAGTATTTCTCCTGGTATATGGAATCGGTCTGCATTTTGTTCAATGAGTTTTTCTACGTGAGTGAATTCTTCTTTATTTAAATGTTCAAGCTGTAATAGTTATTTTATTGACTTGACTCTATTTTCATTTGCAATATTAAAAGTTTGGTGAACATAATCTCCATCTATATTTGAATTTAAAAAACAGCTAAGGACTTGTTCAACTGTTAGGTATTTATTATTTTTATTTTGTTTCATAAAAACTTTGTTATCTGCAGATGTCAATTCTTCAAAGTCGAGAATTTCTACAGTTGCAATTGCAAGCATTACTGGTTCTTCACGAGTATTAGAGATTTTTAAATATGCTTTACCATTGTTATTTTTAATTATTGCATTTCCCAAATATATACCACTGTCTTTAGGCAACAATTCAGGAAGGTAACCTATTTCTTTGTCGTTGTTTTTAACTTCAATATGAAAATCAGAAATCTTTCTAGGTGGAATCGTAATTATTTCAGATGAGTCGAATGGATAGTGTTTTTCATTGATTTCTAGTTGTTTTTCTGCATAATTTATTTTTACGTTGTTTTTGCGAAAATATTCACTTCCTAAACCTCTGTCGTGTTCAACTGGTACTTCATTGGAAATAATATTGAAAATGGTTGGAAATTCTAAAGTATTTACTGTTATTTGACCGAAAGTGTATACGATTCGACTGCTTTTTCTTTAATTAAATTGGGGCCTGCTCCTGTATCAATCATTAATCTTACAGGATTTTTCAAACCATTTGTTGATAATTTTATGTGAGGTATAGTATCAGAGACGCTTAAGTTTACTTTTACTGTTTTTTGTTCCTTTATATTTTTAAAGTTAGGGTCGGATGCATTTAGTTCTTTCTTTAGGCCTTCCTCTGAGCAACTGGTCTCGGAAGGGCGTTGGAGCTATCCGAATTTATTTGTTGCGGAGGATTTATTTGTTGTGGTTGTTGCTGTTGTTGATATTGATTATTATATTGTCTTTTACGGCATTCATTAATAATATGACCCGGTTCTTTGCAATAGTGACATATTATTTTATTCGGTACAGGCTGGTAGTTTTTTATGTGTTTCGGGTCGTTCCGAGAGTCATTTCTATTCCATTGTCTTTGATTTTGAGAATTATTAGGAAATAATTGTCTTTGCAAATTATTTGGAGAAAATTGTCCTTGATTTTGGAAATGATTCAGAAAAATTTGTCGTTGATTATTGTTATTATTAAAGTAAAGTGTTGAATAATTATTAGGAAATTGTGCCTAAAAATTATTTGTTCGATAAAAATGAGTATTTTGAGGGTCTCTCGTAAAGTCTCTCGTAAAGTGTACTTTATTTGATTTAGAAGTTTCTCCTGAATGAAGACCAAGTCGCGGTTCTTTTCTTATGTATTTGTTAGTTGCTAATCTTTTTTCAATTTCAATTGCTTTAGTAGCAAGTTGCGAAAATGAATCTCCTGTTCCTATTCTTATTTCTAATTCTGGTCTAAGTCCTCTAATAAAATGGTTTATTGCATAGTTTTCTAATCCAGTTTGAAAAGATTTTTCAGCAGTTCTTTTATTGTTCATTTTGTGAGCGTCAATTATTCTGTCAGTTATTTCTTTAATACGTGAGGCACAAGAGATTACATTTTCGTTTTCCCATATATATATACAACCAAGTTCCCCTTAAAGTTGATAAACTGTTTACGTAGGAGCGTATACTGTTTTGAGTTTATTTATTATTTCTTCTATTTAATAAAATGTATGACCATAAATGCATTTTCTTGTTTCTCCCGAGTTTTTAGAGCGAAGTAGTTTTACAAGATTTGCTTCGGCTTTGGCGTTAGGGACCATTGATCTGGCTTCGAAGCATGATTCTATGAAATGTGAAAAGGGGACGTTATTTGTTTTATCGCACAGAGGAACGACATCGAGCGCATCTCGAAGTGAGATTTTCTGATTGTTAGGGAGTTTACTCATACTGTCTTTTTCAATTTCAGATTCTGAGTCTGATGAATCTAAATTTTCTCCATTAGGGTTTATTATTATTATTTGTGGTTAAATATGATCAATGTTAATTTGCTTATCAACGTCTTTTATTTCGATATTTCAATTTATTTGTTTTGAAAGAATTGTTGTTGTCTGCTTTTCTTGTGATTTTTTTAAATCGTAAAATGAGTTTGAAAATAAGTTAACTGATTTCTCTTTGGAATTTTCTTGGTTTTCTACAGAATTTGATTCTACTGATTTTTCTGAATCTGCAGCAGTGGAATTCGCTCTAAAGTTTATTCTACTGTTTGTTAGAGTTTCATCTAAAAGGGTATCGTTTCCTAATTTTTCGTTTTGTTCAAAATTTAAGTTTGAGGCATAAATTACACCAGTATCTTTTAATCTTTGGACTATCGGTGAGTTTTGTTTTACTAAGCTTTCTTGATTATAGTTTAGAGATTTTTTGGTCTTTTTGTGTTTGATTTCTTGTTACGCGTTTTTCAAAGTTTGTGTTTAAACCTGGGACGGACATTTATAATTTTTCATTTCTTGATTTTTCGAATATATTGACAATTTTCGGGTTAAATGTACACACACGTATTATAAACGATAAATATGGACACATATATGTACATATAACAGGCAGGTAAAAATCATTGACAGGTTAGCATCAAAGAAATAAATAATATAGACAGGTTCATATCACAGAGAAATAAATAATATAGACAGGTTTATATCATAAAAAAATAAATATCATGGGCAAGTTTGTTGAGTTCCAGTGCTTTTTCTTTCTTTAATTGCCAAGTTTTTTATATCTCAATTTTTTAATGCGTTTTTTAACCATACGTAAAAGAGGTAGGAAAAATGTTGGCATCATTTTTGATAAAATAGGTGATTATTGAGAAAATTTGACAAAATTGTATAGTTATCTCAGTTTCTGGTAGTTTGTAGTTTTTTATTGCCAATGTACTATAAAATGTACTAGTGTTCATAGATTCAATGCAAACTAGGTTCAGTTTTTTAACATTTGATTGTCATGAAAGCTTCGCCCTTGACAGTCCAAGAGTTCAATGTCTTATGAAATTAGTTATCGTTATTTAGTTCCCTGATTTTCAAATAAATATCTAGTGGCTTTGGTTGGTTGAATTCATTCTAAAACGACATTTTTAAAAGGTATTTTTAGGTGACTTTTGGAAAGAATGCCCTGCAACAAAGCACAGGCAGGATACTCTGCTACAAAGCACGAGCAGGATAGGTAGTTTTTGACTGGTAGATTTAGGAGGATTTTTTGGAAATAATGCCCTGCTACAAAGCACAGGCAGGATACTCTGCTACAAAGCAGAAGTAGGATAGATGAATTTTGGATGTAATGGATGAGGAAAGTTTTGAATCGTTTTACATTTGAATTTGATTTTACGTTAAAATAGAAGAAAAGAATTTTTATTTGAATTTATTTCTGTATTGGTAGTTTATAATTCACAAGGTCGATGCACCAAAAATATCCGAAGTATGTTACGTCTTAAGAAGCATAACTTACCTTATATTTTAAAATAAAAAGATGGTTCCTCGTTTTTGATTCTAATTTAAAAACTAGAAAACAGGGATGAGGATAACTACCGGCTACAAGAAATTAATTCAACAAGAATTTACGTTTTATAAATCAATTGACTGGTTAATTAAACAAGCAAGGAAGAAAATTGTTGAGCAGCTGTAAAATAATTACTTACAAATTAGTTTGGGGTGTCGAATCGTGTCTACCCTCTTGTTTGTTGAGACGAAGGTGCCTCGCCTTTGAATCCTCGGGACCCTGTATGGGGGCCAGTAGGGGGTGGGCGGCGAATGGAGTCGGTCTGCCGGCTGGGGTGACCAGGTCAATAGGTTTGGTGGCAGGTGATCCTTTGAATAAAGATTCTCCGCACAGAAGTTAAAATAGGAAGACCGAATGAACCGATGGTACTGGGTTGACGGGCCGAGTACTTTGGACCGGAGTTTAGGGTTTCGATGATTGTCGTACTGGGTGTTGTTCTAGACCTTCTAGAACTGTAACTTGAACTGGAGTGAAACTGTTGTAGACTAAACTGCGCCGAAACTGGTGTAAACTAAACTGATTTTCTGCTTCCAAATCTGCTGTATTTATATGCGAGATCCCTCCTAAGATTCCCATGGGGTTAAGTGTTTTTAGAAGTAGGGATTAATCTTTGTTCCAATCAGTGTGTATGCCCATATATGGAAAGTGTCGCAGTAGCTAATATGTATTATATCCCTTCCTAGTCCAAGGGAGTAATTAACAAGATAGCCAATCAGCGATGAGGAATCGTGATGTGCCCAAATATGGAAAATGGGGCAGTTACCAAAATATATGGTTTCCCTTCCTAGATGACAAAGGCTGAGACATTATAATGCGTAGAAGGGCATAAAGTCTGCTTGTGCTATTTGTGCGGGGCTCACCCTCCTATAGCTGCCATCTTGATGAAGATATTTATTGCTTTTCTATCGAAGATTCTGGAGTCCGTTGCATAGAAATACGTAGTTCAAAGTGCTTTAATCATTTAGATGAGTAGTGTAGGTACCAGCATTCTGTAAACGTGTGGGACTGAAAATCTGGTCTGTTCTTAAGGTTGACTTGCTGATTTTATAGCATTTCAAATCATGTGTGACACCTTGCGATGTTCGTTCTGCAAATTTTATGTAGGCCGCTGGGTACCAGCATTTGTAAATGTATAGGATTGGAAATGTGGCTAGTTTTTACGGTTACCATGCTAATTAATTTATGACCCTTTAATTGTTGTGTGCCCGCTTGTTGCGTTAGTTATGAGAGAATTTGTGTGTATCACTCATTTTCGTATACTGCGCTAAAAATGCAGTTAGCTTTTCTGGTTACCTTGTTGATTAGTTTATGTCTTTTTGATTAGCGTGTGCCGGTTCGCTGTGAGAAAAATGATGCGTACAGCTCATCTTGGTCTGTTGGGTCGACCCTTACAAATCTGATCTTCACGAATGATCTTAACAGTATAAGGTTTGTTTATAATATGATTTTAACAATAATAATTGGATATGATCTTTCAGCTTGTTGTTTTATTATTGAATATAAAGGTTATGTAGTTACAATCTATTGAATATAAATGTTGTGTGGTTATAGTCCATTGAATATAAATGTTATGTGGTATAGTCTATTGAATATAAATGTTACGTAGTTATAATCTATGGTCTATTATTATTTATTATTATTATCAAAGATGCGGGACATGACACTGTAGAGCGAATCGCGAATCACGTTTTATTCTTGACGCACCTCTTTTATTCCCTACTATGTTTCTCCTAAAGCATAAACGCGTAAAATCGAGATAAAATCGGGTCTGCGCATTCTGCGCAAAATCAGCCATTTTGCGTTCGCTCTACAGGCGTGAAAAAGCGTACTTTTAAATGCAGGTATTGAAAAAAAACATTACTTTGCGGGAGCAATCCGAATTGCTGCACTATTAAGATACGTTTGAAAATTTAATTATCGCGATTTTCTAAAGTTTGACACCAATGGTTTATAAATTTAAAGCAACAAAGTTTTCATGAATTCAAGGAAACTCAATATTCATGTCATAAAGTGTGAAGCTGTCTCAAATAAAAATACAATTCTTTATTTCAGTTATGTTTTGTCATTGAGTTGTTACATCCCCAAATTATTTTAAATTTTGTCGTAACACCAAATGGTAATCGTATCACAGTAGGTAATGCCTTACGTGGTCAGCTGCAATTACTTAACCATACATGACCAGTGATAAGTAAGCGACAGTCGATAAGGAAGTAAGCGCGAGCTAATTAACAAGGTAATACCATGAGCATACCGACCTACCTAACCATTGGTAATACAGAAATGCTTAGGTAATTAAATTAACGTAAAACTACATGTTATACCTGCCTAATAAAGGAGAATTAAATTATGTATTATCATAGCATATAAATTAATGTATAACCAAATAATTACATAAATGGTAACAAAAGATGTAACAAAAATAGTTGCAAACACATATCGCATGTGTTTGCATCTAAAACTTGGAAACAAGAAACTGGTCGTGAAAGAGCAAGAGAAGAGTAACCAAATTATCTATCAATAATTAGTACATAAATTAAACTGTAAAAGAGAGGACTATGCTAACCTGAATCATCAGATAGATGATGGATGAGCAAGTACGTGCCATTCATAACTTTAGAGCTTCTTACGTGCTATTCGCAACTTTATTGAGTTGTACGTGTCGTTCGTAATTTTAGCGAATTATACGTGACCTTTGAAGAAGTCTTTTCCTATATAAACCCCAGACTCACCTCTAGTGGTTGTCATTATCGTTCAGGCAGACATACTGTCCTCATCAATTTACGAATCGCTTTGACTATGTCGCGTGCTTTTACCTCACCGTGAAATATCCCTAAACGGGGAACCGCCTTGATTAAGCCGCGTGCTTCTCAATCACTGCAAAATAGTAACGTGGAATTTAACTGTGAAAATTAAGTCCCTTCGGTCACTGTTATTCTAAATTTACACAATACCCTGAGATTGATGAAGTGCAAACGATCCCACAAAAATATAAATTGTCAAGCCTTACCAACCTGACTTAATCAACCCATTTAACGTCCCTTACCTACCCTGTTATTAACCTAACCTCGCATTTGCTCGGGACGTGACAGAGTAAGCTAAATCTTCTGGTATCGATAGGCAATTTATATTTTCCCTCGTGTATTTGAAATTTTTTTTATTTGTCTGAAGAATTAAAAACTGAAAAAGAGTCGAGTAACTTAAAAAGCAATATTATGATTCTTCCTCTCTTTCAAGAACCTGTTTACCAGGATCCGTACATTTCTAAATGCTGAATAATGAATACTATCTTTTGTGAAATTTGATCCTATTTTCGAAGATAAACGGTTTAGTATAGAATTTCTAATTGATGATTTTTCATTCCTCTTCAATTTCCCTATTCTTCCTTAGAATAAATAGTGTACAAGGTTAACGGAGAAAAATGAATAGTCAAACTTGTAACGTCAAAATTTAGATCGTCAGTTTGATCTTCTAGATAGTACCAAGATAATTTTTTCTTCATAGTCATAAAGACCATAATTTTATAGTCTGATTGAATATCCCTAGGTGTTTTAGACTCACTATCAGAATAATCAAATCGACGCTCTAGAATTGTCAACTAGAATAAGTGGCTGCGTTACGACTTCTACCAAACGCGTTACATAAATTTTTGATCAGTTTCAACCACTTGTTGATATTTTGTACATGTGTTGAGAGAAGAGAAAGTATTTAGAATATGGTGAAGAGTGGATTAAGTGGGTTTGATTTTCACCGTCAAATTCGCTGCTTCTGAGGTACTGTTGACAAATGCGTCACTCATCATACAGTTCGTATTATCAACATTCTCGACCGAAAACGTGCTTAAAATTTCGTAATTCGCTGATAAAGATAATAAGATTTGCGAGATTTGTGATACGCATTTATATCGTTTTTAAGATTTTCAGTGTTAAAAATGTTTTACTTCAGTGCGTAACGCCGTTTCCTTATGCTCTCGTACTCAAAGCAATATTTGTCTAAAGTGTTTGTGCATATGCAATCATGTCTCAGGCATCTTACACTCTGTGATAGTGAAGCTAACTATCAAATTTTGACACTCCACGGATGGTACGCTACACTATCTAGGAGGCTGTTCCATACTTAAAGTTCAAATATAGTCAACTTGACACTCCAGATGTTCAGGTTGACAAGCCATTTTTCTCTGTGTACATTGCACATGTATATAACTTTTTTTTATCAAAAGATAAAACGTTATCATGCCTCACAGCAAAATACCTGTCTTTGCATTTTGTGATAACTCATTTTATTCCCTCTAATTTGCACATATATGTCGTAAATCTGAAGCATTATTCAAATTCAGTGAAGAAGAAACAAATGAATGCAGTGCCAATCATTTAGAATCACGAATAAGATAGCGACTAGCTTGATATATACTGACAAATTTTGAAGTAAATTCATTACTTACACTGTTGCCGAAATTGTTCGTAAGCGTGTTTCTGCTAATTGAAGAAAATGACGACCGTGATTGGAATTATGTGTTTCACCTTAGTGGTTTTTCCTAATTCTATTGGTAAATATAATAATATCTCGTGAAAGCAAACTGTAAAAATAAAGAGCGTTAGACAAAAGGTGAAATATTTTCAGAGCTCTAAACAATTCGGGTAAGGTGTTTTAATAAAACCTGAAATGTTGTAGAATGAAATTTCGTGTCTACCTAAAAGAGGAATTCAGCGAGCAAAAATATTGCCAGGCCACATGGTCGCGGGTCAGAACCTTTTTTTTCTTTAGACTATCATGAGACCAAATACTGGTTTAGGAGGACAAAGGATAAAAATAAACGAAATTTCATGAAACTTTGTATTTAGGATTTTTCGAGGTTTCCGATTATGATTATGAATCTGAAGGCTAAATTACAAAAACCAAAAAGGCAGATCCGACATGGCGTTTGAAAATTACAAATATTTGTTCAAATATCAAAAATTGTCAAATGCAACACTTCATAAATCTTAAACGAACTGTTGATTCCTGTACTATTTACGTAGAAAAGTAATTTCATCATACGAAATTTCAGGTTTTAT
This sequence comes from Andricus kollari, assembly GCA_932074435.1. Classification (NCBI taxonomy): domain Eukaryota; kingdom Metazoa; phylum Arthropoda; class Insecta; order Hymenoptera; family Cynipidae; genus Andricus; species Andricus kollari. The sequence goes on along the minus strand of CAKNWW010347906.1, from coordinate 2,359 downwards.
GAAACAACTTTCATAAACTACGTTACCAATTTAAAGATGGAAGGGGGTCGCACTAAAAACTACGTTTCATAACAGAGGGAGGTATGAAGGGGGGGGGGGCAGTGGAATTAACATTAAGAATTTAGATAACGTTAAGTACGTTTAGTACGTTTCAATTTTTCGAATGATGGACCTGCAACGATACAACTCAATATTAACTTTATAAGTTTCAAAATTACTTTCAGATTTTAGACTTTATACTCTCTCCTATTCCCCTACTTTTTCAAGAATTCTTCTTTTTTCCCTGTTCTCAAAAAACTTTACCTTTCACCACTTTTTCTCGTTTTCCCGCTTAAATTCAAACTTAGAAAGTTATCTTTTAGGTCAAAAACTCAACTACTTTGTTGAGGATTCATCATTTTAGTTGAAAATTCATATTTTGTGGTTTAAAATTGAACTATGTTGTAGCATATTCATCTTTTTGGCTTACAGATTCAAAAATTTGGTATTAAATCAAACTATTTGGTTGAAAATTCATCTTTATGGTTGAGGATTCAACTATTTGGTTAAAAAAAAGTATATTTTGGATGAATTAAACTGATTAAGAATTCGTTTTTTTGTTTGTTGAAGATTAATTTTTTAAACTGAAAGTTCGACGGTTCCATTTTTGGTTCGAAAAATAACTTTTTTAGTTGAAATTTTAACTATTCGGCTTTAAATGCATCTTTCTTGATTAAAAATTCATCTCTTTGGTTGAGGAATCAACTACTTTGTTAAAAATTAATTTGGTCCGTTCAATTCAACAGGTTGAAAATTTGTCTTTTGGCAGAAAGTTATTCTTTAATGGTATAAAATTCATCTTTTTTGATTGAAATAGAATATTTTTGTTGAAGTTCAACTCTTTGTTGAAAATGCATTATATATTAATTTAAAATTTTAGGAATTTAAAAAGTTTCAGATTCAATTCAATATGGTATATACTTTAATTTTATTTAAAAGAATGAAGGGGGGTGAACAAGAGCCTAAAATTAGTAACGTAGTTTATAGACGACCCTTTTCCTAAATTGTTCACCCGTTCTTATTGTACATCCTCAAAATTAACCTTGTCTGTTTTTATACTAAAAATGTCCATCGTTGCTTACTTTTGGACTGATTTTTATTTCCTTTCTCTAAAGTGTCCAATAAATTTTTTTTGCGAAATTATCATTATGATTATTAAATTGATTTATCAATTATTACAATAATAAATTTCCTACTCATAATTTCTTTTTGCAGAATCAGTTTGGAGACTTAGAAGTAGGGACCGAGGAAAGAGCTCAATTCATCCTCTTCCTATTCAACTCCATGTTAATCATTTCGAAAGTTTTTCATTATTAGTTCCGAGTTTATCAGCAGGTATTTACGAAGTTGGAACAGATAAGGATTACAAGTACGTCATTGGAGTAATCATGTTTGGACAATTGAGACCATTGATGGCTCCTAGAGCGGATCTTTATAATAACTATGGAAGAGTTAAAGTACGCATTATTGACAACGTGAATGTGCCAATATTTCATACGGATCCTCTAAATAGTCAATTCTACAAAGTATTCGGACCAGAAAACATTCATTTAGCCGAGATACATGAATGATTGAACTTAAGAGTATAGAGTAGACTTTCAAAAAGTGCCTCTTCCAGAATTCCTCTCTTTCGCCAAGTGCCTCTCCCTTCCATTTTCTCTAAATTCGGTATGCGCCTTGAGAATTGCATTAGATGCGCGTGCGCAATAATTAGATTCAAATAATCCGCCAATATGTCTCAGAGATATTTCCCGCCAAGCCGCAGGGGCGTGGCTTAACCATGAGGGCGCTTAGTGAGGAGCTCGGTCCAGAGCACTGGGCGTTTTGTGAGAGTCTACTGTACACTCTACATGAATAGTACTGGCAGTAGGGTAGCACATTTTTATTATAGAAAAAAAATGTAGGCAAAACTAAACTGATGAACTCTTTTTAGTCCAGACCTGGTCAATCCTTGGTTTATCCATGGTCAAATCCAGACCCACCCTGTTGGACTTTTTCAAAGAAACAGAACAAAATTTTAATTCATATCCACATTTTTTTTATTTTCATAATTTCAATTTTTTGAATATGCAGCTGTTCGGTATTGTTAGGAACTTTAGCCTTATAATCTTGTATCAATATTTGCATGATTTATTATTGACATAACCGGGCAGAATTATGCTGCAGTGTAAGAAATTTATTGCCACATCCCAAATTATTCTAGTTTATTGTATGGTTTGCAAATACATGTTTATATTTTAATTAGTATATATAATTATATAAATTTCTTTTAAAACTGTGGTTATTATTACAAACAAAATAACAATACAATTAATTATTC
>CAKNWW010347905.1:0-12242 GCA_932074435.1 Andricus kollari | reverse complement strand
AATTTTTAATGCAAAGAGAAATTTTTGTACCTTCTCACAAATTATTATCAATCTTCATTTTCGCAGCTGATTTTCCAACCGCTAATACTTACCAGAGAAAACATTTTCTCATTGTAAATTGCGTCTCTACCAGAAACGATGTAATTTGTTACAGAGTTAATTAAATTGTGTTCAGAAACATTGAAACAATTTGATTGATTTATTTCACCTAACCCTAAAACTAACAACAAATATCAACATTCTCAAAAAATTAGTTCAGTTTTTTTGAATTCAGTAAATTAGCCGTTTAATTTATTTATAATAAAAAATATTGAGAAACTTTTCTTATAAAGCATCATACAGAAGTTGTTCAAATAAATTTTGATAAGCCTTGTTAAACATTATGAAACTTGGCGGTATTGAATGTGTGAGCAAAACGATAAAAAAACATGTATGTCAATGATATACCTGTGTCCCAAATTTATAAGGCCACCTACTTCTTCTTGAATATTTTTTTTTCTACTTTAGCCAATTGCATAAAAACTTTTTGAGTGTGTTATAGAATCAAATTGACGATTTTTCTCTGAAGTTCATAAGCCTAATTTGAGTCGTTAGTCGCCAGTTAAAAAATATTCAATTTATTTATTCATATTTTTTATTCTGATTGTGTAATTGTCAAACTAAAATTTTTCCTAATATTTAACATGCACTATAAAAAAAAATTAATAATTATAAATTAGAATAGCTGCATCGGCTTTCATACAATTCTAAGTTTGATTTCAGTTTTATTTTTAATTTAGATCGACTTTAGTATCTTTAAAATTAAAGAAAAAAATGTTTTGTCTTCAATAGTTCTTCTTTATTCATAAGGTGTTTCCTGTGGGTTTACCTGACTTCCATTTCTTACAATACTTTCGTCTACATATTTTATAAAATCTTATCCTTACTACTAACAGTTATTTACATCTATTTACAGACAATCTTATATCTAGAACCTTATTTCTATTTTTGACGATAGCGCAATTTGGGACGTGTGAGGGAACGAGTGAGCGAGTGATCGAAAGCGAGAGAGAGACAGAGAACGATAACGCAAACGCATCTTAATCTACTTGTACTATTACATAAACATTACTTATAAATCTTTACGGTTCTAGTTTAAGTTTCAGCGACTTCCGTTTCCTTTTTCTTTCACTTCTCTTGTACCTCCATTTTGCCACTTTTTTGCATCCATTCTTTCAATCTTTCTCATTGGCTCCCCTAGCACCCTCTAAATCCTTCATCCACTCTTCCCCCGAACCATCCTCCCCTAGAATCATTACGACATTCTCTTGCGAACTTCCTTTATCTCCCATTCCTCTCCTACATCCTTCCCATACATGCTTCCATGTTTCTTCTTCCCATTTACAGATTCTGCAATTCCTGTTCTCTTTCTTTTCCCAATACATACCTGCCCTTACCTCGTTTCCCAATCTAAATCTAGCTATTCTGGTCCATATTTTCCCTCCCCATCCCTTTTTTTAATACTTTGGTACACCTTCCTTTTTTATTATCTTATAAAATTTATTATATTTTGACTCCTCAATCATTCCCTATCTTTCTATTAATTGTCTTTCCATCTCCCCTTATCCAATTCTTCATAGCTTACTTCAGTCACATCTTCTATATGTCTAACCTTAGAGAACTCCCTTCTTTCTTCTTACCATCTCGTTAATTCTATCGCCCTCCCTCTCCTTTCTTCTACCTCCATTAAAAACTTTCTCAACAACTCCCCTCCCTTTTCCTCCCTCAGCTTCGTCTCAAATCTTCACGCCCTCTTTCCCGCTCTAGTGCTTAATTTATCCCTTTGCGCTTCTTCTCTCACCATGTATCCCGGCATCCTCCAGTCTACCCGCAGCGTCCACCATATTTACCTTTCTTGTAAAATCTCAATCTCTTTCCTTTCTTTCCATCCATATACCTCTGCTCCATAACCTAATACGGGCGATACCAGCGTATCAAATAACCACTTTGTCCTTCTTCAATTTTTTTAACCTTTTTCCTATTCCCCATATCTGTTTCATTACCTCTGCTGCTTTTTTTATAATTTTTCTTATATGAGCTCTATGATCTCCATTTGCTTGCAAGGTATATCCCAAATACTTATACTCCTTTACTTCTTTTAATTTTCTTCCCTTCCATCTCCCCGTCCATTCTTTCTTTCTTACCCCTCCTTTTCTGAACCTCATTTCTTTGTCTTTTCTACATTTAAGTTGAACTTTTTCCCATCTAAGTATTTCTCTAGTCCTATCATCAAGCCTGCCATTCCCTCTTCATCCTCTGCCATCAACACAATATCGTCTGCGTATGCCAGTGTATATATCTTTTTGTTCCCTACGCTAACTCCTCCTACCCTTTTCTCTTCATTTCTTCTTCCAAGTCTGATTTTAATATATTAAATAAAAGTGGGGTCAGAGGACTCCTCTTCTCTCACCAACCAGAAGCTATCTCCTATTCTTTCTCCTGCCTTTACCTTGCTTTTTGTCTCTTTAAAAATTTCCAATACTCTCTTTATTAATCACTTTCGTATCCCCTTTTTCATTATACCTTTTTCTATCTCACCTTGATCTAATGAGTCAAACGCCGCTTTTAAGTCCACGAACATTGCTACCATTGCCCCTTTCGCCCTTTTAATCCTCTTATTTACTAGATAGTTCAGAAGATATATATTGTCTATCACCCCCATCCCTTTTCTAAACCCTGTCTGATTCGGTGGCTCTATCTTTTTTTCCACAACTTTTTTTTTAACCTCTCCGATAAAACTGCCACATATACTTTATACAGTGTTGGCATTAATGACACTCCTCTATAATGCTTAACCTCCACCCCTTTGCGTTTCTTCACTATTGGTGTCACTATTCCTTCTTTCCATAACTCTGGCCACCCCTCTCCTCTCCATACTCTATTGAGCATTATACATGCTCATTCCTCTAATTCTGTCCCCCATATTTCCAGACTTCATTTGGAATCTCATCTATGCCAGGAGCCTTTCATCTTTCATCATCCCTAATACCTTGATCATGTCCTCCCTTGTAATGTCCTCCTCTTCATCTGTTTCCCTTCCATCTTTATCTCCTTTCCTAACTTTCCTCTCTACCCTCCGAACAATACTCCTTCTTTTTTCCCTAACCTCTTTTTTGCTTGTGCACTCTAACGCTTGTTTTATTTCTCCTATCGTTATTTCCATTGCCTTGTTTACATTTTCTTCCCCCATTTAGATATTCCTGAGTGTTTCTTCCAACTGTTCGTTGCCTTCCATTGACCAATCCCCTCTTACTGCTCTTTTTACTTTGGCTTCCTTTTTATCCTTATTGTTATTACCCATTTCTCCCTCTACTGTTACCATTAACGGAAAGTGATCCGAATGTATATAGAACCCTACTTCTAGTTTCTTAACCTTCTCCCTTGCCTCGTCGTCCACTACCACATAATCAATTACCGTGCCCCTCTTTCCTCCTGAACATATATATTCCCGTTCCTCATCCCCCTCTATACTTCCGTGTAGGATAAACCATTCTGTCTTCTCCAGGCTCTTTAACAATTTCTTTCCATCCCATTCAGTATCTCGTCTTTGGATTTACTTTTTTGCTCTCCACCCCATTCCCTTCCTCCTCTATATCCTGTTCTCGCATTAAAATCTCCTATTATTATAAGCCTAATCTCTTGCTTATTTTCTTCCATCAGTTCTCTTATCTCCTCTGATTTCTCCTGCATATCTCTGTTCACATAGACCCCCACTATCTTCCACCTCTCTCCTCCCATATTTATCTCCTCTACTATTAATCCTTCTTTGTGTTCTTTCATCTCCTTTTTATCCTTTTCTCTCATACATTCGTTTCTTACACCCATCTCTATTCCTGCCATTGCTCTCCCTTTTTATTCTTGCTCTTTGCATTTTGAACTTGCCATTTGTAGCCTCTTGGTAATCTTCCCCTTTCTCTTTCCCATCCCTTTTCATCTAGCCACGTCTTCATCATTACTACTATATCTTATTGTGTCAAATTGTTCATAAGCTTTCTATCCTTTCTTTCTAAGCCGGCTATATTTCAGTAGAATATCCTCCAATCTTCTTTACTTTTGTGTCTCGTCTCTTTTTGTTTCTTACTATTTTTTATTTCTTTATCTCCCGATCCTTTCTCTCCTGGTTTCCCGATACCTCACTTTTGACTAACTCTTCTCTGTCCTCGTCCCAATTCCACCATACACCATCTATCTGTATTCTTTCATACTTAACCCATGTTCTTCTTCCCTTTTTTCTTTCCGCTTCCGGTATTTTTTTTAACTTATACTGCATATTCCTTTCTACCCATGTCAAATCATCCTCTATTCTCTCCGAGTTTCCATATAACATCCTATTCTTTATCATTACTTCCCTCTTATGTTCCCACTTTTTTAGGTTTACCAGTACCATTCTCTCCCCTCTTCGCTCTTCCCTTCCTACACTTCGCACTTCCTCTATCTCGACCTTAGCATCAATCATTCTTCGTACTTCTTCTACTCCTTCCAGCAGCTTCTTCCTCAGCCTTCCCTTCTCCTTATTCCCACTCTCGCGTACTCTAAACTCACGGTTTGAGCTTTCTTTTTTTTTTAGTCTACCTCCCAGCTCCTCTACTTTTTTATTCGGCTCTTAATTATTTTCTGGTCTTTTCTCCAGCGTCTGCATCCTTTTCTCTAACTTTTCCCTAACATCTTCCCATTTCCTTATTTCTTTCATCAGCTCTGCCGTTTCCTGCCTAATTTCTTTCCTTATTTCCTCTACCCTTTTCTCCTGCTTTTCTTCATATATCCCCATTACTTCCATTATCATTTTACGCATTTTATCTAACTGTACATTTTCTTCTTGAACTTTATGTTTACCTTTTTCTTTGTCTTTCCCCCTGTAGTCCCCCCCCCCCCCCCCCCAGCCATGTTGTTCTTGCCCCGGTGGTGTTCTGTACATTTTCGGATTTTTTGGGAATAATACCTCGTCCGAATCCCTTTCTTCTTTGCTATCACTGTCCCCGTTACCCATCAAGCCGATTCGGAGTAACCTCTGTCAATAACCCCATACGTAACTTTCGTTAAATCTGTCTGCGCTACGCTACCGCACCCTGACACCGTACCTTCTTCTGTCCTTCTCTCCACCTTTCCCTCCCTGTCGCCGCCACTCGGCTGCACTTTTCTCCCCACCCTGCTCCTCATGATTCGGCGCTCGTAGCAGTCGCACGTGTTTCACACTACGCACTGGAAAACCCCAAGTTTTGCGGACTTCAAGGTATCGTCTTAATCTATACAATTAAGTGTTACATGGATTTAGATTTTCCTCGCCACAAAGAACCTGCGGAAACGTGCCAAGAAGCAGGTTAAATAGTTGAACTTTGATAATAAAATGGCGGTGTTCGCTAATTGGAAATCATAGGCTTGACATCTAAATCATTGTCTCTAAACGTCAAACACTCTTAGTTGTTGTCTTTTATTCTCGTTTGTCCTTATCTATCCCTTATGTATACAGGACACGTATCTTTCCCTCCTATAACCTCTCGACACCCATCGCTTGCTTGCGGTCCTTGCTTTGAGTCGAAGTGTATTTATTTGCGCTTAATTTTCGTTTGCTTTGTTTATTTTTCTGAGCAACTTAGATGATATAAAAGAATTTGTAGTTAAGAGCTTTACTACATATTGATCAGAAATATGCTGACACGGAATTAACCTTGCTTGCTTATTCTGTTACTGTTTGCAATCACGTTTATTTTTGCAGTGCTTGGGAGTTGTAATAACGGAATCGTTTTCTTTCTACATAAATTATAATTTTATTTCGATACTGACGTATTGGCTGTTTTTGTTCTCTTGTTGTTATCTGTAAGGATTTATAATAATGTTCCTTTTCTGTCTGAGTAAATGCTAGTCTAATAAATCTTGTGTAGGGCGGGTCCCCTTGCTTCAATTTAGAATTATAACTGCTTATTGTAGTAAGAAATTGAAGCTCGGATTTTTGCAGCTGAATATTAACGATTACCCTTTTTTAGGTGGATCCTTGGGCTCGGCACCATGTTCCATTCCAACGAATAGGGGCGAGACGCTCCCGGCGAATCTAGTCAACCCAAAAAGTTCACTCCCGTGCACACGCGTAGCAAGGGGCCTCCTTCGCAGGGAGGGTCTGCGGGGGAAAATGAGATTAACCTGCGGGTTCTGTTAACTTCACAGTACCGTCATATGCCTCAAGGGAATCAACGTAGGAAAAAGAGGAACAAAAGGTGCCGCGGGTCGTCTTCTTCCTCCCCAATTATGGAGAACACCCCGAAGAAACAACGCAGGGATGGGGACGGTTTGTCAATCGTTTTTGACAGCATCCGAGCGGGTCTGGAGTCCCCTTTTACTCAGAGGGAAGTTTCCCAAGTCAAAGAATTGGCTCGCTCTATCGAATCGGCCCCTCCTGCACATAATCCTGAACGTGGGGATGATCAGGGCTTCCAGGATTCTCCGGAGGATTCAGGATCGAGTCGGGAAACTCCCTCCCCCCTGTTAGTCCTCCCCTCGAATTTACAGAGGCACACATGAGCTGGTCCAGAATGGGGGTTGACCAGACCATAATATTTTCTGAGTCAGCGTCCCCCCTTTTATGGTCTTTTTGGAATCTCTGACTAGATGAGTTAATGCGGGGAAGTTTGATCCTTTGGCTTTGGCAGATAGGATTGACAGAGTTATCTCGGGCCCACGTGAAATCCTTCGCAATAGCCAGCATCGGGTTTAGATCTTCTGTTCAGACAGGTCTGATGCAAACTCGCTGGTTCTCTCTCCAGACCTTAGACACTCGGGATATCGAGTTTACATTCCACCCTATCTAGTTCAAAAAAGGGCATTTGCGAACGGTATTCCGATAGATATTCTGCCCTTGAAATTTCTAATTATATCAGTTCTGATAAAGGGGATAAGATTATGGCAGCTAGACGCAGAACTAAAAATGGCGGATCTCCTGATGAGAGAGTTGAATTTCTCTTTTCCTGCTCGGAGGTACCTCGTCGGATGTTAATTTCCAATGTTGCGTTATTGCTTTTGGAACAATTGCGGATATGAGGAGGCGGACCGGAGTCTTCGGGAGATGGGTCTTATTCGGCCGGGGGGTCGCAGATCAGCACCCCCTTCCCCTCCTCCTACTAATTCACCTCCTACTCTCAGTAGAGAAGATATACAAGCGGGCTTACTGGATAGGCCCGGTTCTTCCCATTTGGTTAATGATCCACTTCGAGAGGCGGCCAATAACTTTCTCTTGATTTCGAGAGAAACAAATCTGCAGGTCAACACTGCGTTGGCGAATCTCGATATTGGACAGTGTTCGGAACAGACTTAATTACTCTCTAGGTCAATTGCTTTTAATAAGATATAAATACTTTTCCCAATTCGTTTTCTGTTTGTTGTCTGCTCTCAAATTGATTATTCATATTTATGCCCGATTTTAGATCCTAAAAAATTCTAAGTTAAACTTAGTCTAATGAATTTATCGATTTGTAGTCTATTTCTTGTTTAAATATTAGTGCTCAATAAATTATTCGCAACCTCGCTTTTTGAGGTTCTTTAGAACACTCATTGTTTAGATGTTTGAGGATTATCGTTTATAGCTTAGTTCTTTTAGTCTTTCTCTGCTTCTGCACTATGTACATTGCTGGGTTATTTGTGGTCTATCGTTTGTAGATTAGTTTAGAAAGTCTTCTCGTTCTCTGTTTGTTACGTTAAGTTTTGTTAGTCATAATTACCTTAATTTTGTTATAAGTTCTTGCGATTTATCTAATCCATTAAGGCAGCCCCGCCGAGGTAATCTGTTAAAACTGACTACTTACCTCCCACTTTGCTGGTTTTCTAGTGTTAATCGTAATTTTAGATGGTACCATGTAACAGTTTATCGGGTTACCCGCCCTGCACTTTAGCCTATTAGGTTTCGAAGATTCCTTATTAGTATAGAGCAGAATTCTGTTCGAAATACGTATCCCTAGAATAGCTACTGCTATCTGCATGTATGAGACTTGGCTAACGAGAGACGTACTGTGGGAGATTAAAGGCAACCTAACCTACAGATCAGATATAAGGGATGGCCGTGGCGGGGAGGTGCCCTTATTCTGGTTAAGGACGGATTTGCTATTGATAGGTTGGAACTTGAGGGCCCCTTTGAGGAGGAGGCTGACGTGGTTGGTATAACCGTGTCCTCCTCTCTAGTTAAGATAGCAGTTGCTTCAACTTATGTTCCACCTGAAGCAAGGATACTCCGGGAGACATGAGACGCTCTTTTTAAGTGCATGGAGGGGCAAGGAAAAGTCTTACTCTGTAGGGACTTCAATGCTCACTCCCCAATGTGGGGTGCTCTTGATTCCAATTTTCTGGGTAACCAGCTCTCTACTGCCATTTACGATGTGGGCCTGGTCCCTTGGAATGACTCGGAGCCTAAGTTCATCCCAGCCCGGGTCGAATGACCAAAAATCTTGACTTTATATTCTGTTCGCCCTGTCTGGCCCCGATAATAACGACCAGGGTAGGTGTAGACACCTAACTCCGACCACTTGCCGGTCTTTGGGAAACTTGATGCCTCCCCAACTATGATCTCCACTCACTCAAATAGGTTCAACCTGGACTTTTTGGACTGGTCCCTATTCCGTAGGCAGGTGAATGAGGTGATCCTGTTAATCTCACAGGCTTTGCTTGATAGGGATCTTCCTGCAAGGGTCTACGACAGGTTTGTGAACACTATCTTTGCTGCCTTAGAGATGAACGGCGCATTCAGGGCGAGTAGTCGCGGATCCGGCAGGAAGAGGAAGCCACTCTGGTGGAACAACGAGTGTGAGGTGGCTCTTGAGAGAAGGCGAGCAGCTAGAAAAAGATTCTTATCTAATAAGACACAGGAGCAAAAAGCTGCTTTTAAAGTAGTGGATAATGAAGTCAAGAGATGTCTCTGCGAAATTAAATATCAATCTTTCAGATCCTTTTGCGAATCTCTCGACCCTGCGGAGGGTCTTGGCAGGATATGGCGCACGGTTAGGGCTCTGGCTTCTCGTGCATCTTCCCCGCACACGAATGTGGTGACGGATCCGGAATCCCCGGTTATCAGGGATTTACAGGATTAATTGGTTTGCTCCGACATCCCGCTGGTTTCGGTGGAACCCATTCTGAATCCGGACGAGACGGATCCAATAAACCAGTCTTTCTCTTGGGGTGAGTTTCAGTCTCCCCTCTCCACTTGTAAAATAAAATCAGCACCGGGTATTGATGGTATACCATATGAAATCATCAACGGGCCTTCTGAGCACTCGGAAGGATTTCTGCACGAATTGCTCAATGCCATGTTCAGAGAGTCATGCTTCCCGGAGACGTAGCGGGATACCAGGGTTCACTTTATCCCTAAGGCTGGTGGGAAGGAGTTTCGGCCAATCTCACTTACATTGACTCTCTTTAAATTGTTCGAAAAGTTGACACAGAGGCGCCTCGAGCACCTGACTGAGAGTAAGGATTGGTTGCCGGACTTCCAATATGGCTTTAGGATCTGTAGATCCTACATGGATTGTGTGGCAGCGGTTGTGACCGACATAATGGCAGGTTTTGGCCGGGGGAAAGCAACGGTTTCCTTGGCCCTAGATTTGAAAGGAGCTTTCAATGCAGTCCTTCCAGGTGAAGTCATTAGAGAGCTCAGGGACCTTAAGGTCCCAGGAAGGATCCTTAACTTTGTCTCGTTTCTTTTTCAAAAAGGAACCTTATATTCACTGCGGATGGCACCGACGCTAGAGTCTCGGTGGTGGGCGTCCCCCAGGGAGGGGTACTCTCCCCACTGTTGTTCAGTCTAGTGCTGAGACGGATTAGGGAGTGTCTTTCGGTAGGGGTTAAGATTTCAATGTATGCCGATGACGTCCTCCTTTATGTGATCTCCGACGTGGTCCAAGAGGCCCAGGCTCTGTTGCTGAAGGCAGTTGAGACTCTGGCTCCATGGTTGAGTAGGGTAGGTCTTTCAATCTCCATCGCAAAATGCCAGCTGTGCGTTTTCTCAAGGTCCTGAGGTAGGTTCGAGGGTGGCCTTGAACTTTGGGGGGAGGGGGTCAAGATTGGGAATCAGTCCTCTCTTAAGTATCTGGGTGTATGGCTCAATAGACGCATGAAGTAGACGATCCACATTAAAAATATAGCAGCTAAGGGTTCGAGAGCTGTCAACATCATGCGAGTCATCTCTAGAGTCACCTGGGGAGCCTCTCACACTCTTCTGCTCACGGTACCCAAAGGCCTAATTAGAGCTTGTCTGGAGTGGGGTGCTCCACTCCTCCTGGGGGCGAGCCAGACAGTCCTGAAAATGCTGGATCGGGTTCAGTATGCCTCGTTGAGAGTGGCACTCGGGTGCATGAATTCGACTCCTATCTCTATTCTTCTGGCAGAGGCTGGGGAAGCTCCACTGTCGTTAAGAAGAGCACTTCTTGCGAACAGATTCATTCTGAGGAACTTCCGGCGAAGCGAAAGCTTGCTGATTGATAGGTTTAGGGTTCAGCCTTAGAGGTGCGGTTTAATCAACGCCTTTAATAATATATTCTCATTCATTCGAGCATTGGACATCACGGTTAACCCTGCCTATTTTCATGAGGATTGGATTGACTTAGTTACGCACCTAGATATTGACCTTAAGTCTTGCCTTGCTTTCAGGGAGATGTTCCCAGCGACTTTGTTCGAGGAGTTTGCAGGTACGAGATACCCTGGGGCGATTCGAGTATTTACGGATGGCTCGGTGAATTCTGTTTCGGGAGCTGTAGGTTGCGGTTTCTTTGTTCCGTTCCGGAACCTAAGGTATGGGGTGAGACTGAGGGATCACTCGACTTCCTTGACTGCTGAATTGCAGGGTCTTTTTCATGCCCTTATTTGAGTGCTGGGAGAGGAGTGGAAGGACGTTGTTATCTTTACGGACTCCCAGGCAGCGCTGAGGGCAATTAGAGACAGATTCGCAAGCCCTCTAGGGCACACCCTAGCAAGATTGGTGGGTAACGGAGCTACCGTTGCTGGCCGTTGCTGGCCGTCTCATGCAGGCATAGTGGGTAACGAGACAGCTGACGAGGTTGCGAGAGCTATTGCTGTCCTTCCAATGACAATTTAGGGAGAATACTTTGTGGGGGACGTTTGCGATACATGCCAGCGCGATTCTGATGATTGGGCGGCATTATGCTTGCCCTACGGTAGGACTATAGGTTCAAGAGGTGATTATTTTAGTCATGTTACGGTCAAGACCCCAAGACCATGGTTTCAAGGATTTAGGCTGCCTAGACGTTATATCAATCTATTCACGAGACTTAGGACCTCACATATCTGCACGGGAGATCATTTCTTTAGAATGGGCTCGAACATTCCTGAGAGATGCGAATGTGGTGCCGAGCTGAAGGACCTTACGCATCTTATACATCAGTGTCGCTTGTTAGCACAAGGCCGGCCCGTGTTACTCAGGTACATCCATCGAGTTTCTCCGGGCCTGCCTTCGGAGCTCCTTAACTTTAGAGATTTAATTTTTAATCCCACTGTAGAATTGGTGGGCGAGCTAGGTCGTTTTTTTGAGGGGGGGGGAATGATAAGCTCATAGTATAACTTCGACCGAGTAATGTCTTGCATGGGCGGTCCCTGTCCACCCCTCCATTACTGGTCGAGAACAGGAGGAGACGGACTGCAAATGGAATATCTTTATGCTCGGATCGACAGAACCTGAATAGTAGTGGGTCTTTGTTGGCACGGCTTGATGCACGACGGACGAACTTTAAGAAGAAACCTATGCAGAAGATTATTTGATAACGACTGGTGTATCGTGCGCATATTTTGGAATATTCGACATTGATGAATTTCTGATTGGAACATGGCTATCTGAAACAAGAAGCCACAAAGAAAGAAAGTAAAGAAAGAAGAACCTCCCAGTCTACCTAAAACTGTCTCAAGCTCACACATTATAACGAACCTCTTCACTTCTATTATATTTTACAGACAATCTCACACTACTAAAACCCTCAAACACATTTTTGCCATCAATTCACCTAAAATTCCACTTTAAATTCACTAAAATCTGCACTATTCCATCACCGCCACCTGACACTTTCATGCCGGAAACGGAAATCGTCTTGAATAGTTTAGGAGATATAACTTCCAAAACTGGGGTTTCAATGAAAAATTGGCCTAAAAAACATGTAACTTTACTTTTCGTGAAATATCTCATGTCTTGTACATTTTAGATAAAAATTGCACATATATTAGTT
>CAKNWW010347901.1:13386-26078 GCA_932074435.1 Andricus kollari | reverse complement strand
TTTATTTCAGGTATGCCCCTTTTTTTGGAAATCACAAAAATTAAGGGGGTTGATGGAAAAGTTTATAGTAACTTTAAGAGTACTTAAAGTTTTTTCTTTAATTGATATAACCGCAGCAAGTTAATTTTTTTTTGCTGCGTACCGATACTGTAACAAGTAAACTTAAAAAAAAAGTTACTTACCCGACCCATACATCATGTTACGAGGAAATGTAGGTGGAGGCTCGAACTGTGAAGTTGACTCTGAAGGAACAAATAGAAATGAATGAATTTTCAATTTCAAATACTTACACTGAGAAAAATGTGCTAGGGAAGTTGCAGTTTTGTTTTATTCAAGTGGATGTATTGTGGCGTAGGAGATTTTCCAATGCACAGCATTTAATCGTGGACATAAAATGAATAGATCTCTATCACTTCAGGGATCACACGATGCTCCATGGCTCCATAAGTTAATATTTTCATAAGTTAACTTAGGCTAACTTGTTTCGATTTTTATTGTATTTATCGCCTCCTCGGAATGAAACTCATTGATGGATAGCAAAGGACATCGAGAATCGGAGAACTTTAGGACATTTAACTCTGACCACTACATCAAGATGAGCGGAGGCGGGATTCAAATAGTGACGCTATCTTTCACGATCTTGTACTGCCACCAACTTAACATCTTAAACCTCTCCAGATCAATCATTACGAAGACGCCGAGAGCATGAGTTGCTCCAGACAAGCTTCGAGGTTCTACAGACTCCTCTACCTGGCGTAGAACTCCACAAAGATTCTGGATACGAGAAGATTTCATTGTCGATACACGCTGTAGAAATTCCTATTCTGGAGAGACTTTCTGGATCATCCCGAGGAGAACGAATCTAATTTGATTCCTAATGTCCATGTCGAATTTATTCAGTCCTCAAATATATATGGGGTACTTATTGTTATTGAGTTTTCACATACACTTATTTCTTTAGAAACGCACATACGTATAATCTAATTCTAGTTAGTATTGCTGAAGCTAGCAATCGATAGAAATTCACGATTTTGATCTCATATTGATTTGCCTTTTATTCCTATATTTGCCTATATATTTCAACTAATCTGCCCGATATGTTCATTTTTACTCAATTCATGCGAAACCTCTGGCATTTTATCAGCCTGGCCCTCAGAAGTAAAACCCCAATTTCATTTGGCCCTGAAAGACAAATTTATTTACTATGCACAATATGCAATTGTTGGTAGCGCAAGATTCTTGTCAAGCGTTACCGATGGGCTTGACAATCAATGTTGCGTATGCATCGTAACAAGACAATGTTCGACATCTGTTCTCTCCTCACGTGGCACGGCACTCCAAGGGCATATTTTAGTTAATTTTACGATAACGAATTAATTTGTAGGGTATTTTTGTTTGTTATTGATGACCCTCCCCCATCGTTCTTCTCAACCAGGGATAACGAGGGATTTCGGAATTCTGTAAGGTCTTCAGAAAACTGGCGTTTTCGTGGTGTTGTCGTGTCAGAGCTTCCTCATTTACCGGAAATGCTTTGGATCTACTCTGTAGATATTTTGATTTAGTTACAGATTATAAGTTGAGCCGTCTCTGCATCTTCTACCAGGCGAGCACAACGATATAGAGACGAACGAGCTCCGTTCAAGCTGACCAATCCCACGGCCGCGCCGAGCAAGCAGCCAATCAGCGTCGCGCAATGGAAACTCGCCCAAAGGAGACGAGATGACTCGCTCGACGACCGGGGAGCTGGGTCCTCTTTAGTTTGGCAGCCACGTACGAAAAGACAGTCGCGTCTTGCAACCTTCTTTAATCTTTGCTATCGCGAAGTAGCCCATTAATGTCAAATTCATTAAAATCAGTTTAGCTTCCTAGTTGAGGTAAGGTCCACTAAAATATGTCTTCGAAGCTACGGATTCTCGCAGATCCTCATGTTCAGATGATTGAGCCTAGTTTTTGGATTATCGTTTTTAGAGTAGTACACTGAATATGAGGAAACCCTCGAGTCTCCAATGTCTACGGTTTTACTTATTCTAATTTTTTATTATCGTATGTGGAAACAACGATAATAATTACTGCCTCCATGTTTGCTCTCGCTAGTCACTCTGTTAATGATTGATACTCGGTAGCATTTTCGCTTTATTTAGGCTTGTTAGCGTTTCTTTTAGGACGCCATGTTGGCCACGTGTTTAAAATTTTCAGTTACCGTTGAGATCCGCTCTCTTTCTAGCCTTTTTATTAGCTGTCCAGAATCTAACGATCAAGCCCTTATAATATCGGCTGAACGAATTAGCTTCCTCTTGATTAGCTATTTTCTTTTTAAGGATGATTTAACGCGTAATAACAAAATCTTTTTACGACTTGATAGGTACGAATACATGTGAAAACCAATTTTATAGTACCCCATGACTTAGATTTATTTCCGAGTAAGAATCGCGTTTGTGCCAAATAACGTATTTGATTTTGTAGTAGGAAATTTTCAGATAATGGGCGTGAGCTGATTGACGGTAAGTTTCACGGAGAAATATATCGTTACAGCATCCAGTTCAATTTTTATGAAGTTTGAGTTGACCCACGAGGTCACGAGCTTTTCCACGACGAGTTATTTTTTAATAAACCGAGCTAGTTGATTCACCAATTCTTTCCCGAATATTATTTTTCGAACGGCCGAAATGCTTTTACAAACTCAATTAGTCGCCCCAACCTTAACTCCAAATCCTCCAGCATGAAGAGTTTCGAGAAAATAATATAATAAGATCTATTAGGATAGTGGAAAGATGTCCGAGTACAATATCTAGTAATCATTGATTTTAAATCCTTGTGAATTGTACATTCGCGTTGTCTTTTTGCAAAAAGTGTATAAAATTACAAAACATTGATTCTCCAGGAATAATTCCGAATTGATGTTCAAAAGTTAAAATTTAAGTTGTTATGGTAGAATTTTTTAATCACAGGATAGTCCACATTTATTCTGACTAAACCGGATTTGTTGATTGCTATCCCAATCAAGGGTGTCATCATTCATGATAAAACTGGCGTCCAGCATCATTATTTTTGATTTAATCAATTCGAGGTTATGGTGGCGAACGTGTATTACTTCTTCTTTCACAAAAAGGGAAAAACATTACAGTATTTTCTATTTCAAGGTCATTATATTTAAAATTTTAAGCCAAACAACGCACGATGAGAAAAAAAATCAAGATAAGAAAAACGTTGCGTTTTAAGAGCCCTACAAGATTATGAAAGACTTTTTAAATTTTCCACGTTTCCATACTGTACAACAAGTTTGTTGGAAATCATTTAAACAAATACGAATTTTTCAAAGAATGGGGTATTTTCTAGAGGGTAAGGGTATTCCACTGCAGTTCTCGGTTGACTACATACCGCAGCAAAATGGTATGGCAGAAAGAGCCAATAAAACACTAATCAAAATTACGCGCTCAATCCTACTTGAATTCGGACTGTCGAAATATCTATGGGCAAAGAATCGGAGCGCAGCTGTCTGCATAGGTAACCGATGTCTGTCGAAGGCTTTGGACTCAAAAATGCCGCACGAAATGTGGTTGGAGAAGACTTTTATTTTGGATTCATACGAGAAATCAGAAGCAATGTGGTTTGTTTGATAAACAAATCCTGCGTAGCAAACTTGATCCAAGGGGCAAGGGATATATGCAAGTTGGCTACTCTCAAGAAGCTAAGACATACATATTATAGGATAAGCAAACTAACAAAGTTACATATAAGCGTGCTGTTCATTTGTTTGAAAAACTAACAGTCTATGTGCCTTCTATAAAGAAACAACAAAAATAAACTACAGATGACTCTGTATTGAATCTTTTCGAAGTACCTCCCAAGACAATGGGGTATCAGGAAGCGGATCAACTTAGGAGTGACATCGCACCCGTGGTAAGGAAAGAAGAATCAACTGAAATACACAATGAAATTTTTAACACAGATGACATATCCAGAGTCTTATATCATGAGGCGAGGTCACGATGTACAAGAGGACTAAGTCGCCCGAGGATTATTCGAACGGGCAGTGAAGGGAGGCCCCGGAAATTGAAGATGGAAATTCTATGTGAAATGCTTTTTTTTGGATGAAGACTGAATTTAACTACTTAATCATTGTTTTAAACTCCACAGAACAATCATAAAACCACTTTTTTTAAAATAGTTGAAAGGAATCATCAAAATTACACCTACTCTTTCTAGTTCTGATTCTGGGATTCAGATTGCGATATGGTTCCTACCATTAACAATCCAATATAAAAAAGAAACGACAGACGGATTGACATTCAAATGTGTTTATATAAGGGTTTCCAACGTAGTCTACGAAACTTTAAAAAACTAGAGGTTGTGGCAAAACTCTCTAATATTTGTTTTAGATTGTATTTTAGTTTTTAAATTACCTTGTTTTACACGAATTTTCCTTGCTGGTGCTTGAGGTATTGAATCTGTAAGAAAAAATATGGGGAGTTTCCATTAATGAGTTTTTTCAATGAATACCAAAGTTGATGGTTTGATACAAACATTTTTCTTAGTGTACACAGGAAAAATTCCTACAAAGTATCCAGAACCCAAAGCATTTTGGAAAAATTTTTGGTTCGGTACGTGTCAAGGTTTCTATAATAAGTATTCAGATTAAAAGCTATTATAAATTTAATTTTTGCTTAAAATTGTTGACCATAAATTATTAAATATTTAATTTAAAGAAGCATTCTCAAAAAAATTGAAAAATATTCGAGGTGTTTTTCATATTGTCTCATCACGTGATGAAAACTCCAATTTATCATAATCAATTTGCAACTTCAGTGTGGACAGTATGGGTGATTATAGAATAGATTCTGTGATCGGTGTGGTAGCCTATTTAGAAAAACAATATTCCGGCATTAATAGAAGTAATCTACTTGATTTTTAATTATCTAGAATACTTTAAAGTGTGCAATGAAAAAATGTCGGCAAGGTCATTTGTAAATCCTGTTGAAATCTACGAAACATCAGGATTAAAACTCGCGGATCTCTTGAAAACAAATTGCCTCATTTTTAAAATGATCTAACTTTTCGAATTCTCGTCTAATCGAATATTAATTTCTTGACATTACACCGTATACGGCACAGTTGGAGGTGAAGGTTGCACCTCTGGATACTTTTTTAGATCTACCAATCTTATGTAGAATGTTATGAGGAACAGTGTTGGCGGATCAGATGAAGTGATCCCAGAAGAACAGCCTTTTGCATCCGGTTCGCGATGGAATGAGCTCGAAGCTGACAAGCCGGAATCTTGTTGAGTTGGCTAAGAAATGAAGCTTTCATACCTCCAAGACAGCCGATTATCAAAACTACAAGGTGGACTTTGTAGCCCGGGTACAGCATGCTCAGCTCGAAAAGAAGAGCTTGATGTTTCGCCCGTTTAGCTTTCACCTTTGCCGTGAAATTACCATCGACTGGTGCCGACAATTCAATCACGTAAATGATCTTCGTCTTCAGATCTTGTAGGACAATATCAGGCTTTGTAGCACTAATACGTTGAGTGGTGGAGAATAAGGAATTTCAGTCGAACGTACACAGATTATTTTCCACAGCGGACTCGAGTTATCCCAGGGCGTATGGCAAGACGAGCATTAGATCAACACCATAGGAGTGCCGAAAATGGTAATATAATACTTCTAGAGCTACATTGTGTTTTTCTATGTACCCGTAGAGTGCATATTTTGAGCATCCACTGAGAAAATGTCCAAGTGTTTCTGGCTCTTGCTTGCACGCTCGGCAGTTGGTATCGCCTACAGGTACATTCATTATGAGCTCGAAGTAATCTAAGTTGTCGATAACGCCATCTTAAAAGGCAAAATAAATCCCTGAGTCTCGGATCTCAATCCAGCAGACTTGATAAACATGTTAGACAGACCAATCTGTAGCTCTTCTGTACGTATAATGCACAGAAATGATAAGCAAAATGGTTTAATCTCAGGAATTAAAGCACATTAAATTTGCAGAGAATATTATGTGCTGTCTCCTAACGGAAGCCGCTCTTTAGATATTGTGTGTCGCCGACGATCTTCATGTTAGTCAGGTGCTTCTTTAAGTGGCCATGGCCCATGAGCATTTCAAATACTATTTTTACTTGTTTTCTTTCGACGTTTAGGAGTTTTTTAGACTTTCCTAAACGTGGTACTTTGATAAACTGTTTAAAGTGTTTCATACTTTTAGCCATATTCCAATACCTAGCGTGTTCCTCCAAGAGTCACTTTTCAATGACATGCTTAGACGAAGCATTCGAAGCTCCGCAGTATTGTTCAGGTCCGTTGTGGGCTTCTGTAGCCCCGATTTTTGCAATCATATCTGCTTTCTCGCTACCTTCAATTTTCTCATGTCTACGTGCCCAGCTCAAGTTGACCCAGTTTTCTTCAGCACACTAGGAGAAGCTCTTTTAGGCAACTCCAGACGAAGTATGTATGTAAACTCTTTCGATTGGGGAGCTCTTAAAGCAGCTTGACTATCAGATCGTATGTAAACCTGGTGGTTCACCAACCCACGTTTACGAATCTTCTCTAGGCAGGTCTTAATAGCCACGGTTTCAGCGTGCATCTAAAGGATATTTTCCCTCGACAATTAGCTTTTTATCAAATAATGCAGATCAAGGAAACCGGCATTACTATGACCTTCCCTCAGGGAAAGTTTGTATGCCTTTGCCGCGGCCCTCTGCTTAATTAGAAGGTGCAGCGATGGTATATTTAAGATGGACTTTAACCAGGCAAAAGACCATGTCTAGGTTCTCCAACTGTTTCCTGGAACTAACGAAACTGGTTCTTGGCACACACATGAATAAGGTATAATTTATAATTGGTACAGGGTTACCGTATATAACCAGTAAACTACCTTGGGTATGAGTCCCCAGGGTTTTCCAAATGCGCCTCTACAATCGAAAAAGGCTACTTTTACATTTTTACTACCAACAATTTTGTTTTATCTGGGTTAAGAGATAGGCCACGCTCATTGCACCAATTCTTCATGATGTTGAGAGCATTTTGAATAAGTTCGACTAATTTTCCTTCATGTTTTCCTGTTACCAGTATAACAAGGTCACTTACGTACCCTTGTGTATGAAAACTGGATTCATTTAATATACGAATCAAATCATCAATGACGCCTTCCACAGGTTGAGGGTAAAACTGATCTATGCGGACTACCCCTTTTTACCTTCGCTCTCACATTGCAACCGTGGAGCGAAGACCGGGCAATCATGCCGCATAGCATAGAGCGCATCAACCTATTAACAGTGGTACCTACAATGTGCTCCTCAGAAGAATTGATTATAGATTCCGTAGGGGTATTACTGAAAGCACCCTTCATGTCCAGAAACGCTGCTATCGCTACATCTTCTGTTTGTCCTGCTTTTTGAATGCGATATGTAAATGCAGGAAGTGCGTCAATAGTGGATTTTTCTTTCTGTGAGGCGAACTGATTACTATGAAGGGATTTATCTGGTTCTTTTTATACACAAAGAACAATTATCCTCATAAGATTTACTGATGGCATCAAATCTTAGCTGATCAAATGATCTTATCCTCGCAGGAATGATTTCGAATGACTCTCCAAGATCTTACCTATATCTATCCCAGTCGATTGCTCTTGTGTTTCTATATCTAATCGGATCAGACTCGTTAGCTCTCAGTGAAAAGCATAGATGCCTCCGATCTGATAGGTATGTATCAGGCGATACATTTCAGACCCTCAATGCTACGCTAATGGATATAGAACACAAAGTCAGGTCAATAAACTTAAGACATTTAGTAATCAGAAAGATTGGTGTATTTCCGTGAATTAAAATTGTTAAATCGGTAGTCAAAAGTTAATCTAAAAGGAACTCACCCCTGTTGTAGATTAGACTTCGACTTCACAAAATGTACAGTAAAGAAAAAAGCTCAAAATTTCCCTGTTGGATATTCGTAAAGATTTTGGAAAATGCATGAATTCTTTAAATACTTTTGGATGGCTCTACGTGGTTATCGAAACATTGCATTTCAAGTGTTTAATCTAATCTGTATAATCATAGATTTGTGTACCCTTCTTTGTTTTTGTCTCTCCCTGTCTTTCTCTTTTGCATGCTCATAAATCCTCTTCCCGTCCCTATGCTTTTGCCTCACTTCGTCCTCTGTCATTTCAATCCTTATAAAATACTCTTCTTTGACTACCACTCATCTTCCTTTTATCCTCCCGCTTTCTTTCTCTGCAACGCACTCCTTTGCTAAGATTCTTCCTTCCCTCACTAATACTTTCTCTTCGAACGTGCACGCGTACTCTCCCGTTTTCACCTGCATGCACTCTCTATCTGCTTCTTCAAACATCACATATTCCGGAGTGCATTTGTCCAGGCCTAACGTCCATTTTATTTACCTTTCTTGTATCCCTTCCACCATTACATACTGCTTCCATCCCTAAATTTCCACTCTATATAACATCACAGTGGCAGCGAACGCGTCGATCAAAAGCATTCTTCTTTTGAAATCATTCACAAATAATCTTTCCCCTATTCCCCATACTTACCTTCTAGTTATTCTAGCCTTCCTTACTTTCTCCTTTACATGTCCATCCAGACTCCAATTCGTCTTAAATAAAAACCCCAAATACACAAACTCTTCAACTTCTTGTATTGTCGTTCCTTTCTATGTCCATCCTTCAGTCCTGTTCCTACCACCCCCTCTTCTGAATCTTAATATTTTTGACTTTTCCGGGTTTAGTTCTAATTTTTTTTTGTCGGAGTACCTTTTGAACTTTTTCATCATTGAATTGAATGTCCCTTCCTCCCGTGCCAGAATTACTATGTCATCCGCATATGCCGACGCATAGAATCTTGTCTTTCCTACCCGTATCCCGCCTTTAAGCCATTTTCTATATTCCTCGTCCATATCCGATATCCATACTGCAAAAAGTGTTGGGCTTAAAGGACACCCTTGCCTCAAACCGATCTCCAGCCAGAACTCTTCCGACTCTTCACCCCCTATTTTTGCTCTTTCTTTCGTTTCTTGGCATATTTCTCTTACTCTGCTTGTTATTCCATTGCTCAAACCTTTTTCCTCCCTTACTTTCCAAAGAACTTTTCTGTCTACTTATGGAAACGTCCCCTTTAGGTCAACGAAAAACGCGCATACTTTACCACCCTCGGCTAAAAACCTGTTTACAACATGTTGTAGAACGTATATGTTGTCCGGGGTGCTCCTACCTGCTCTAAAGCCGGCTTGCGTTTCTGCTATTATGCCTTTGCTTTCCACCTCTTTTCTTAGTCTCTCAGCAAGCACCAATGCATGGCTCTTATATGCTGAATTGAGCAGCGTTATACCCCTATAGTTTTCGATCTTTTCTTTATCCCCTTTCTTGTGCGGTGGTATAATATCGCCTTCTTTCCATTTCTGCGGATACCCTTCTCCTTTCCACTCTTTCTGAATAATTCCTATCAATTTTCTTTCCGGCTCCCCTTTGCTGTACATCCACGCTTGATTATCTATCCCGTCCCTGCCTGCCGCTGTTGCTCTCTTCAACTCTTCATCTTCCTAATCTGAAACTCTAATTCCTCCTCTCCTAAGTTCACCTACCCCATCCTCTCCCTTTTTCTGGTAGTCATCCACCTTTCTCTCGCCTGACCCCCGGAAAGACCTTTCAAAGAACTCTCTCCACTCCTAACATCTATATTCTCACTTGCGTCTCCCCCTTCCTCATATGCTAGATCAGTCTTGCTTTTTCCAGCAAAGAACCTCCACTCCAGAAAACCGAACAACTCTATAAATATAGTGCCACGAATAAATTCCTCAGAGCCGAAGAAGACTTGTACGTCCACCCCAACTAACCTCCAAAACATTCCCCTCACACTCTAACGTCTGTTCAACACTTTGACAGGTTTTGCAATTTAGCAATTTAAATGGGATGAATGTTTCCCCGCTAAGGCGTATCTTTACATTTGTTACTGGGGAGATTTCCCGGGCTCTTTGAAAGATCGTCATTCCCTGTCAATCGACGCTCACATACTTGGGAGTCTTACTTGACAGGCACATGTCAGGTATTTAAACCTTATTATGAGCTCAGAAGTTTAGCTCACCTTCTCTATTAGTACCCTCGGCTCGCTTTGGACAGATCCGTGTTTTTCCGAATGATTAATCGGAGATACTAGGGTCGAGTGCCCTAGTCTGGAGATCTGATTTGTGCCTTGATATAAGCTGTGTTCGAGGAGGTCTTAGAGCGGATGAGTGCATCTGCCATGGGCGACTTTTTACATAGATATGATTGTTAAACATAACTAATTAAGGAACCTGCTTTGAACTGTCATGTCAGCTTGAGAGGAGATCACGGAGCTTCGGGGAAAAGTTGGTTCGTGCATTTCATGGCTAATAGAGGCCAATATACGATAAATAACTCATCTGCAGTTCAAACATTTAATTGAATAATTTAATCAAGGTGTGTGAAAATTTCTGAGGACTTGTGTTTATGAAACAGACCTCGATAACTCTCAGAAATTTACGTAAGTTAAAGGAATAATCAGACCTAAATAATTATTAATTCAATATATTGTTTATAAGGATTTCAAACGTGGCCTACGAAACCCTAAAAAACTAGTGGTTTTGGCAAAATTCTCTAATATTCATTAAGATTGTATTTTAGTTTTCAAATTACCTCGGTCTCGACGGGTTCCCCTTGATGATTGTGGATGCATTGATTCTGTAAGAAGAAATATATGGATTTTTCATTAACGAATTTTTTCAATTAATCCCAAAGTTAATGGTTTGATTAAAACAAACTTTTTTTTTAGTGTACGCAGGAGACTGCGAAACCCCTAAAAACTAGAGGTTTTTGAACAATTCTCTAATATTTGTTTCATACTATATTTTGTTTACCTTGCATAAATAATCTTGCTTGATGAAAGTTTGGTGTAGTCACATAAGGTGAATCTGTAAAAATAAATATAGGGATTTCTCATTAACGAATTTTCGCAATGAACCCCAATGTTAATAGTTTGATTCACACAAACATTTTTTTTCCGTACGCAGGACAAGTTCCTACAAGAGTTTCAAATTTAAAAATGGGTAATAAAGTGGTAGAAAATTTTTAGGAACAAAGCCACAGAGTATTTCAATATAATATGAATTAGTTTTCTAAAATAAGTGTTCAGATTAAAAGCTATTCAAAATTGAATTTTTTTCTCTGCATTGTTGGCTATAAATTATTAGAAATTTTATTCAAAAAAGCATTGTCAAAAGAATTAGAAATGGTTTAAACTACCATCGTGCAAATGAAAACTATAATTTATCTTATTTAATTTTCAAGTTTAGTAGGGACAGTGTGGGTCATTCCAAAATAGATCCTCTGATCGGTTTTGGAGGCCTATTAAAAAAATTATTCTGGCCCCAACATCTGTAAGACAAAAGATTACCAATTATCTACAACGAAAAAAAAAGTTGCAATCTAATAAAAATAATTATTAAAACGTGTATATCTCTTAAAAACAAATTGTTTTATTTTCAAAATAATCTAACTTTACAAATTTTGGTTTACTCGAAAATTAATTTCTTGATTAGACAGTGGAATAGTTCAAAAATATATTTGATGTCTGGTAAAATGTTGATTGGAATTTTTTAATCTAACAGAAAAAGAATTTCTGCAATATTTTTAAAAAATTTTCAAAATTCTGTAAAGTATGAAAGCTTTTCTATATGCTTCGAGTTGAAAATTCAATAGTTTTTTCTATTTTTCAATTTTCTTTTCTAGAAAATTTAAAAAAACACATAGCTTGTTTTAATTTTTAATTGCATTTTGAAATGTCGTTGAGATAACTTGCAATTCTCTTTTTCATCTGTTAGAATCATTGACAAAGATTCCGTAAACTATTTATGAGATCAACGTGGCCGCTGGACTGGGAAAATGAGGATTTTGGCCGGAACTTGTTTGAAACCACGAAAAATCGGAAAATGAGAGCGAATTAATTTTTTTAACTTTTTAAAAAATTTTATGTTTAATGGTTAACTATTTGGGGAGAAGAATTTCAAAGTTCTGATAAAAAACGTTTTAAGTTGATAAACTTTAAATGTAAATTGATTTCTGATTTAAAAAATTGAACTGTAGTTTGAGTATTAGAAATTGTACAATAATTTATTTTACAAAACGATTCTAAATTTGTTCAACTTGAGAAAAACGTTGCTTTTTGAATACCTTACAAGACTGCCTTAATACTTCTTTTTTAATTTTCTTGAAAAATCGAAAATTCAAATTTTGATAACACAAAAAAAAAAAAATTTATTTTGCAGTCAAACTATGCAAGATGAAAAACAAGATGTCGAAACGAAAATCATGATTTTTAAATTTTTGGACAAGCAAAACAAGGTACGAAAAAAATAATTCGGCAAAAATTGCTCACCCTAAAAAAAGCTTAAAATTTGTTATTATTCGGTTTTTGATAGGATACATAGTTCTGGTTTTAATTGTGCAAAATATCCTAAAAAGCCTAATTCCAAAGGAAATCGATCCCGCATCACCCTATATTTGAGGGGCTGATAGCAAAAGCGGAGTAGAAAAGTCGTCGGAGAAAAAAAGAGTTAAGAAAAATGGGGGCAAAAACGACTTAAAAAGAAACAAGAATAACGAGGATTGTATCGTATAACAGAAAATTGTAATACAATGATAGATTATAATATAATCTACCGTACTATTATATC
>CAKNWW010347901.1:0-11044 GCA_932074435.1 Andricus kollari | reverse complement strand
GTAACGTAATTGTAACAAGTTACCATAAAAAAAGTTACTTACCCAAGTCATATTGGTGGGCTGATCCCATTGGTTGATTCGAAGATTCGCCACTCTGGCGAGAAGGAAATTCCACAGACTGAAGGAATCCAGATCCATAGTTTGGCCAACCACGTTGCGAGGGACTCGGTTCTGTCAGAACAAATATAAATAAATGTTTTATCTTTAATACTCACATAGCAGATTTTTCAACGCACAACTTTCAATCGTGACCATAAAATGAGTTGATGTCGAGCACTTCAGGGATCGCACGATGCTCCATGGCTTGATACGTTAATATTCTCATAACCTAATTTAGGCTGATTTGTTCAGATTTTTGTTTGCTTTTGCATGTATCGCATCTTTTGAATAAAACTCGTCAATGTACAGCGAAGAACAACGAGAATCAGAGAACTATGGGCCCGCGATCTTGTACTACCGCCAACCTAACATCTATAACTTCAGATCAATCATTACAGAGATGCCGAAAACCTGATTTGCTCCAGACAAACTTCGAGGTTCTACAGACTCCTTAACCTGGCGTGAAACTCTACAAAGATCCTGCAGAATGTGTGCATACTTTGCCACCAAGCAATGTGCCAATTAATTCCTGCTCTTCAAAATAAACGAAACGATCAATTTCGACTTTGCTTGATATCAGTCTTTTAATTTGCTTGTCAATATCGCCCAATTCAAGTAAAGTTTTTGATTTGGGTTCTGTAGCATACAAGGCCGAGTCTTTTCCCAAATTAATGGGTTGCTTGATGTGTTAAGCATGAAAGACGAAAAGGAACCAAGGATATCAAAAAGAGACTTTCATCAGAATCTTCGAATAGTTGCTTGTAAGGGTTAATTCCGAACGTGCTATCACCACCATATATTTTTCGACTGCTGATTCAATATTAATAGTGTTATTTTTAATCCCCTTTTTAATAAGTTCATTTGCAGTCTTGTTGTCCAAATTTTGTAAATTAGGAAACAAATTTACTTCATGTCCAGAAACTAACCGTTTAACTGACTTAATTCTGCTCTTCTTGGTTTTGTCAAAGAATTTTTCGAAGCTCTTTGCTTTTCGAATATGTGTGAATAAGGTCTTATTGAAGACTAATTTTAAGAAGGATTCATTTTATTGAACAAACCTTTCTCATTTTTCTTCATCTATACCAAAGATAGCTTCCATTTTCCGCAAAACGCTGATTTACACTTTTTCTGAATATAACTCAGTAAAACTTCTACCGTTTTAAAAGTCAAATGTATGGGCACATTGCTCAATTCCCTATTTGAAATTTGGAAAGAATCCATGTTTCATTACAGAATGTGTTAATCCTAAGAAATTTCAAGTAACGTGAGAATTGCACTCAATGATAAAAATATGTGAAAAGACAACCATTTGTCTATAAAATTATTATTGACAATAACAATAGTGGATCGTTATCGAGGTTTTTAAAAAATGCATTTGTTAATTTTTTTTGTTTGAACAATAATAATCAATTGTTTTCGAGCGATAGCATAGAGCCATTAATAAGTAGCAGTCTACTAATAACAAATAACTAATAACAAATCACTGCCAATCCACATGATTCCATCATCACTCACCTACAGGTATTTGTTTATAACAAATTCAATACATTTTTAAACGATTTCTAAGCTTTCAGAAAACTTTTCTGAATAGCTGCTTCATTGATTCTAGGTGTTGTGAGAAGATAGAAATTCTTGTGAGATTATCATAGTTAATTGTTAAAGATCTAAAATAGAGACCATTATAGAGCTTTTGTGTTTAGTATTTTCAAACGTATTGTTTTCCGCATCTCATAAGAGCGTAACTGTAACGAATCACCATAAAAAAAGTTACTTACCCAACTCATATTGGTGGGCTGATCCCATTGGTTGACTCGAAGATTCGTCTCCCTGGCGAGGAGGAAATTTCACAGACTGAAGGAATCCAGATCCATAGTTTGGCCAACCGCGTTGCGAGGGACTTAGTTCTGTAATAACAAATATAAATGAATTTTTAATCTTGAATACTTACGTAGCAGATTTTGCAACGCACAACATTCATTCGTGACCATAAAATGAGTTGATGTCTAGCACTTCAGGGATCGCACGATGCTTCATGGCTTGATACGTTAATATTCTCATAACTTAATTTAGGCTGATTTGCTTAGATTTTTGTTTGCTTTTGCATGTATCGCCTCTTCGGAATAAAACTCGTCAATGTACAACGAAGAACAACGAGAATCAGAGAACTGTGGGACATTCAACTCTGACCAATACCTCAAGATGAGCGAAGGTAGGATTCGAATAGTGGCTTACTAACATTTTTGGTAAGCTCAGGTCTTCTCAAGCTACGCTACTAACATATTCAGCTTTCTTGAAATGATGCAGAGAAAACAACATCG
The DNA here is from genome assembly GCA_932074435.1 of Andricus kollari. NCBI lineage: Eukaryota > Metazoa > Arthropoda > Insecta > Hymenoptera > Cynipidae > Andricus > Andricus kollari. The sequence continues at coordinate 8,627 of CAKNWW010347901.1, read as the reverse complement.
TCCCAAAAAGCTTACAATTAAAAAACCATAGGAGAACATCTAAATGGAAATCAAGTCTAAATTAAACAAGTTTGCTTCTCCTGAAAGAAAGAATACAACATAACTAATTTATCTTGCACACTACATCCAAAAAACTATTAAAACTTCACCTTTTCCTATCAAACACCCTTATATTTGACATTTGGCCTACTTTGGACCGCATGACATGAAATTATTTCAACCTTATCTAATGAACATAATTTTGCAGTAGCTCTCTCCAAAATCCCTAACGAAGAAATCATCACTAATTTGGCCGCAAAACAAAAACCCTTCTAGATGACTCTAGACACGGCAGAAAAACAGTATCTAAATTATTGCCTACTTATCTCATCTCTCCAATACGTTATGGACTTCCAAAAATTCACAAAAACAACATTCCACTTAGACCGACCGCTAGCACAATAAAATCAACAACTTACAACTTAGCACGCTTCCTCGGCACTGAACTTAATCCTTTCACAGGAAACTCTATCACAGCCGTCCAAAACTCTTTTGGCTTTATCAAAAAGATCCAACAGATTTATATTCAACCCCAGGATATCCGAATGAGTATCGACGTCGTATTTTTTTTTACGAAAGTTCCAATCTCTGATGCAATCGATATTATTGAATCCTTTGCAAACTTTCCCTCCGATCGCATACCTTTTATAGAACAGTGCCTCAATAATGCGTACTTCTCTATTAATAACCAATTCTTCGAAAAAACCTCAGGAACAGCAATGGGATCTGCAATCTCACCTGTAATAGCCAGCATCGTCATGGAATATCTAGAAACTAAAATCTTCAAACAATCCAATGTTAAGCCGGTATTTTTGTGCCGTTGCTTAGACACTTTTGTCAGCTGGACACTAGATGAACTAGATAGACTAGATGAACTACACAAGTTTTCCGATTTCATCCATCGATAACACCATGATATCCAGTTCACTATGGAAATTGAACAAAACGGAAAATTGTCTTTCTTGGGCGAACTAGTTTACAAAAGATCGGATAACACATTAGGACATGAAGTTTACAGAAAACCCACCCGTACAAACAGATTCATACACGCCTCCTCCCACCACCACTCATCTCAAAAGCAATCGGTCATCAACTCCCCTGTATACAGAGCTGTCTCCATGACAGATAACTTACTAAAGGAATTGCAAAAAGTCTTAATCTGAGATTCACTAGTAGTCGGCTGAAGACTGGTAACAGCAGAGAGAAGTAAAAACCTATCCACAGCGATTCTTGTCTAGAGTTTTTAATATTCCCAGGTCAGATGGCTCGGATAGATTAATTTTGAACTTGCTGATGAACCCGGTAAAACCCAGCCTCCGAAAGACTGGTTACGCTTCTGTTATCTACGTAGATTACATTTTCTTTTCTAGAATATCGTTCGTTGAATGTCAGAATAATGTCCAGGTGACGTGCAAATTGCTTCAGAAGCTGTATTTTTGTTGTTGTTGTTGTTAAAACTCGTGAGGAAAGTAACAATGATTCCATCTTTCATATCTTAATATTTGGGATTTAATTATATTTATCAAAATATGACTATTGAATTTTCTAAGCTGAATAAGTGCACTATTAGAGAGTTCGCGGCCTTAGTACGTACTTTAGGTTAATGCTGTTCTGAATTAACATGCGGTTGGGTTTATATGAAAGATTTTAAAAGAGTTGAGTTTTTAGCACTGGAATCCAATAATGGTAATATTGAAGCCTATATGTTCTTTGGAGACAAGTTAGAATCGGATTTTCGGTGATGGTTGGATCATATTGATCATGCAATAAAATATATATTTCGTCGTTTCAGCCTATTTTGGAGGTTTTTTAGGACGCTTGAAGATCGGGTTGGGACGTTTTATGTAATGGTTAGATGGCGCATGGGCATTGAATTGAACAAGAGAAGTTTTATCTTTTAAATCATTTTGAGCTGTTGTCAGCGCTTTTCGTGTCTTTTTCATAAATAAAATGGGTAGCATCCAATTCCCAAACCATAATACCTTGGTTAAGACGAGCTGGGAAGGGTGTAAGCAATGGAGTTTTTCGATCTTTGCTTCTTGCATTAGATCTAAGGACAATATATTTTTTGGTGTTTTGCAAATCCGCCAATCATCAACGTTTTGTTTTCTGGTTGATAAACCTGGGATCTATAGTAGTTGACGCATTTCCTTTAGGCTGGAGCAGTAATTGCCTCTATGTTTTTTCTCCATTTGCAATAATTTTGCGTGTATTTACAAAATTATTGACGATTCTGCTAAAGGAATAGTTGCTCTGCCACATTTGTCAACTCAGCCCTGGTTTACGGCTCACCGTTTACAAAATATTGTTTTGAAAAATATCAGAGATATTGAAAGACGCCAGGATGCTACTCATATTAAAATTCCTGACAAGATCCATACTTCAAGGTTCAACAACACTCAACCTACCACATGTATCCTTATTTTTTCCAAGACGAGCCTATTTTTTTAGCTAAGACTGTGGAAGTTTATTCAGAGAAACTTAATGTTTACGGAGTAGAGAGACTGAATAGTTTATTGCTTTGAAAAGGCCATAAAAAGGCCGTTTCTAGCCAATCTTTAAATCCTTGGATGAAAAAGGTTCCTAATATCTGTTGATTCGAATAAAAAAACTGCTGGTTGGATACAAATTCTGGTATTTTGGTTCGATACTATGACAAGCCTGTGCTGTCAAAACAAGAAGCAGTTGCAAATGCAATCTGTAGTACATACTAAGTCTTTCATTTGTATTATCTATGATGAAGAATACTAACAGTAGACGCAACAAGACTGAATTTTAAATCTTTTTATAGCGAATTATTTTATAACAGTTAATAAAATGCTTTATTCGATAAATGAATAATTATGCAGCAAGATGAAATACCTATGCAATGAATACAGAAGATATCTGGATGAAAGGTTTTTAGATATATTAATTATTTGGTATTATGTTATTGAAACGGTTCAATACATCCCCGCACTTCAATTAAAATAAGAGAAAAGAACAAACATAAGATTAACACTAGAGATCTGATAAAGGGAGATAACGGGCAGGGCTCAATAAAGCTACAAATTTATAAAGATAGGGACGATCGAAAAATCACTTTTCGTTGGACAGGCGATCAGAGCGATCGTATCGGATTCGTCGCAAGCACATGAGTTGCTTATGCGTAGCCTTAACTAGGGAGCATTGAGAAACAAGCGAGTTTGGTTTTTTTTTATTGAAAACTATTTTTATTAGAATCCTCTGTTCCCATAAGTTTTTCTTAAGTTTGGCTCATCTGTCCTCAAGTCTGAGTACATAGGGACGTGTTTATCCAGGGGTAAAATTCTCTTTCTACCAGGCATAGACCTGGAAATTGAGAATGGATTCCTAAATTGGTAAACTCGAGCCGATCTGCACAACATTTTGAGGAGGGAAAGGGAAAATTTCATTTCATTTGATACAGCGAAACGACCAATTCAAAACCAAATCGAGCTTTCGACCAAGCTTTTGACTTCTAAATCGCACAATTTGAACTCTGAAGGACTAGAACGCTGGCTTCGTAAAACCAAACATAAGTAGCTTTAAATAAAAAGAAATGTCTGCCTACTGCCAAATCCTATGTGAAGTGATTTGAAGAATTGTAGCGCCTCTATGTGATAGGAAACTAAGGTGGAATTTTCTCTACGCATTGCACCAAGTCTTGAGAAAACGAAGTCTCAGTTGAGGTGAGAAAAAAACTGAGAGAAATGAAAGTATGTCCTGGATGCTCGAGAAAATAAGAGGGAGATAGGGATAGGAGTCAATTTAATTAAAATGGCAGCGTTTCTATCAGGAGGTCGTAGTCTCATCCAATAAATATTATTTTTCTCGCAATCTCTTCAGCACACTTGTGAGCCCACAATTAACAACGAGTAAAGAGACATTCCAATGAGTCATAACCGAAGAAGACTAAATTTTATAGAGTCATCAGCCGATGTAGAGTTGAGATCCACCGAAAGTTATATTTATAAGGAGTTTTTGATCAAAAATTATTTTCTTTTTTGAGAATTACGCGTGAAAAATAGCAAACAATTTTTTCCAGGCAAAAGAGGGGTTCCCATCCCGGTTCCAAGGGTATCCTTAATGGTAAAACTGAACAATGGGGTTCTAAGGGACAATTTTAACGTTCTGCCCAGACTTGACCCAATTTGTGTAATTGGACTCGAGCTGCTGCATAGAGTCCATTAAAGGCAAACTGGATATAGTTTCTCGGTAATTATCAATTTTGCCAGAAAAGTCCGAGTTGCTACAAACATATTAAATTATTCATAATAAGGGGAAACGCGTATTCACGAAAGGTAATAATTCTCGGTTTGGGTAAAATCGTCAATTTGTGGATCTCAGCTCGACATGGAAACAGGAAATTTGAATTGAAAATAACATCAATAAATAAAATAAAATAAGAATGTTTAATTATGTTCTACTTACGAACAAAATCAAGAAACATAACAGACAAGAAAAGCAGCGGTAGGACAGAAATCTTCATTGTGCACAGAGACAGAGAGGAATGATCTTAGAAAGAATTCTCGTACTGTGACTGAATGGCTCTTGAATATTTTTTACTTGTATATATACTGGCCATTATCTTTTTATTGTTGACGAAATTGCTCATTTGCAGGATGGGATTTTTCCACCTCCACTGGCCTCCACACATTTAACTTTACCAGAGCGACCACCACCCCAAGTTTCTGGAGATGAGCAGAAGGAAGTGGCGGTGGAACTCAAAGATGTAGCGCTTGAGTCGATTTCCCCCTCGCTGGGTAAACCTGGGCTACCTGTAGGCCGTGGATTAGCGTTGCCTAAAGCGCATTTTGTTTTCTATAAAATAAAACCAACTTCATCTATGTACGAATAGCTCATGTGGGAACGACAGAACATCTCTCCCTTTTCCAGTTCTATCAATCAAGTTTACAAGATTTTCAATTTTCATTCTAAAGAGCCGGAGGTGACATTCACAAAATACATGGTACTTTTAGGGGTTGAGGGGTCCTTCTAGGTATCATTCTCCATGTCAGGGACAATGGAAAACTCATCACGTAGGATGCTGTGGGGGTTAAAATTACTGAAATATGTATCACGTATTCTTGAATGACCCCGGACGTCTATAGCCAAGGCCATAAAATAAAAATCATACTTTAATTCATAATCTGACTGGTATTATATTAACACCATTTTTTTTATTTTGCAAATGCTACCCCCTAAATTTCTTCCTTTTGGTAGAAAAATACTGCCATGAATTTTCTTGGTACAAATAAATCATTGCTCAGAGATTTTAGCATATTCTATGAATAATCGCAGCTTCGGTAAAGATAACGTTGTATCCACAAAAACACTTTCAAGGAGAGCTATTTTCAGAGTATTGTAAGAGATTCTTAACCAAATTTTTTCTGAACAAAGATTCCAGCGATACACATCTTTTTATCGAACCTTATCTCTGCCGAGGCTTCTATTTTTCTTTCAACAACTGAGAAATCAGATTCTTCTTTATGTAAAATCATCTTTTAACGTAATGCTTTACGTCAGTTTCACCACTTATAATTTTTTAGTCTTTTTTTACCACTGAATTGCGGCGCAAATGCGCTCATATATGCATCGTCAATACAAAATTTAGCGTTACAAAACCCTTTCAAAACATTTAGATAGCGTGACCTTGAAGAAATCCAAATGCGCCGATATGCGCTATTAGTGAAAATTTGGCACCACATTGGTAACCGAGTTATCAGCAAAACAAATTGGGGGAGGGCTGGACTGATTTTTCTAAAATAAAATTACAAATTGCAAATAGGGCGGCATAAAACTTCAAATGGGCTCATATACGTCACCAAACTTGGATAAAAATCTTGAAAATTGTCTACGATGAGGAGGTTTTAAGACTTTGCGAAGTGATAATCAAGAAAAAAATATCGTTTAATCTTAAAAATGTCTGCAGCTCTTCCAGAACAACTTCAAAAGCGATCATATGCACCTAAAGATATGTCTGCATATTTAAGAAATTAACCAAGATATGGTGGTCATAACACTTTAGAAAGTGACAAAAATATTTTAAAAATTTGTTCAATCATTAAATGATCTGCACTCTTTCCGATACAACTTCAAATGCGCTCATATATGCGCTATACCTTAAAAATTAGCAGCAAACAATAAGACAGGACCACAAGGTGAAGGTCAATTCAAAGTCAAACCCACAAAATGCATCGCCATCCAAATGAGTCATGGTACCTATAGGTTTTCGGGGTCGCTGAATTGGAATCGGTTGTCAAGGTCAGTTCAAGGTCGAACTTACAAAATTCATCACCAATCAATTAAGCCAGGGTACCTATAGGTTTTCGGGGTCGCTGCATTCAAATCCGTTTGGTCCCATCTGTTCAGGGTCAAGGTCAATTAAAAGCCAAACCCACAAAACTCATCGCTAACCAAATGAGTCATGGTACCTATAGGTTTTCGGGGTCACTGAATTGGAATTCGTTGTCAAGGTCAATTCAAGGTTGAAATTACAAAATTCATCACTAACCAAATATGTCAGGGTACCTATAGATGCTCGGGCTCGCTGAATTTGATTCCGTTGTCCGTTTGGTCCCATCAGCTCAGGGTCAAGGTCTGTTGAAGGTCAAACCTACAAAATTCATCTCTAACCAAATATTGCAGGGTACCTATAGATTTTCGGTGTCTTTGAATTTAAATCAGTTGTCCGTTTGGTCCCATCTGGTCAGGGTCAAGTTCAATTCAAAGTCAAACCCACGAAATTCATCGCTAACCAAATGAGTCATGGTACCTGTAGGTTTTCGGGGTCGCTGAATTGGAATATGTTATCCGTTCGGTCTCATAAGGTCAGCCTAAAGGTCGATGCAAGGTCAAACCAAACAGACAACGGATTTGAATTCAGCGATCCCGAAAACCTGTAGGTACCCTCACTTAATTGGTTTACGATGAATTTTGTAAGTTTGACCTTAAACTGACCTTGACAACGGATTCGAATTCAACGACCCCGAAAACCTATAGGTGTCCTGACTGATTTGGTTAGCGATGAATTTTGTAGGTTTGACCTTGAATGGACCTTGCACATGACCAGATGGAACATAACGGACAACGGATTTGAATTCAGCGACTCCGAAAACCTATAGGTGCTCTGACTTAATTTGTTAGCGATGAATTTTATAAGTTCGCCCTTGAACTGACCTTGAGCCTGACCTGGTCAAATTGTGCCGTCAGTGAAGATGATTTTTGAAATTTTCGACCCTCTCTCTCTCTATTGTAAGAATTCATGAGATTTATGTTACACCCCAATCCCTTTTTTACGTAAGATTCTGTATTTTTTACTTATTAATATGGGGAATATATAAATTATTTTCACTGTTAACGAAATTTCAAAGATTTCAAGGGATTAGAGATTAATCATCTCGATCACATTTTAATCCCATCTGATTATGTTTCGAGAAAATCTTGACTTTTACAGGAACTGATCAGCATGCATCACTGATATTAAAGAATTCTTCACGAATTTTAAAGGTTTTCAGAGGATTTTGGTAGGATTTTGAAGATTTGAAGGCATTTTATAAGATTCAAATGATTTCACCTTTTTTAAAACTATTTTAAAGAATTTTAACGGATTTCAAGAGACTCAAAGAAGTTTCGATGATTTCACGGAATTTCAAAGGGTTTTAGGAGATTTCAAAACATTCCAAAGTACATATTTATCAACGGAGTTCAGAGCATTTTGTAAAAATTCAAAAGATTTGCAAAGATTTAAGAGGATTTCCGTATATTATAAAGGATTTTAGGGGTTTTGAGGAATTTAAATGGCTTTTAAATAAGTCTAATGGATTTTGAGATATTTTAATGGATTTGAAGAGATTTGAAAAAACTTGCACGGAGTTTAAAGATTCCAATGGATTTGAAATGGATCAAAACATTGTGAAGTATGTACTACGGATTTGCTTGGATTTCCTAAGATTTCAAAAGATATGACACAATTTCAAAGGATTAGCGAATATTAGCAAGACACTATTTTCTAAATGGGTGCTGATCAATACAAAGGGCGGTAAAAGTACAGTGTTAGTCAGCATGAGAAATAGCAAGAATGAAATGTTATATGATACAGATGGGATACTAGACGCTTTGAGAGACTCTTTTGAAGAATTATTAGGAGGTGATGCTATAGGGCAGGGCACCACAACATGGATATATAACAGGGAGATTTATTTATTTAACATAACAAAAATTGGAATCAGATTTTTTAAAAATTGTTTCTTTATTGATCTAGATACATGTTGGTTCCCTGGTAGCATAAAAATAGAAAGAAAGCATAAGGAAAAGTAAGAGGTAGTTTTTTTGGTTGACTTTTCCCTTTTTTTCTCTCTTTTTAACCATAAGTGGAAAAGTTAAATTTTCAAATAAAAAAATTATTTTCTCGCAGAAAAAAACAACTAATTTTCCACAAATTAGTTAAATTCTCAGTTAGAGAAGTGAATCTTACAAATAAAATGAATTTTCTACAAAACTATTGAATTTTAATCCGAAAATTTGAATTCTCAACAAAAAAGTTAATTTACAACAGAGACTTTTGCAATAAATAATAAATAAAAAAA
>CAKNWW010347897.1:8192-24349 GCA_932074435.1 Andricus kollari | reverse complement strand
TATGTTCTGCTTCCTGTACACGACTTTTGAGCACCGAAGGTGTTAGTGATGCTAGGCCATGTGTAGTGTCGCTGGAAGCAAATGGGAGGCCAAGCTCCTCTGCAATCCTATTTACGGCACGGTATAGAAACGCCGCAGCATTGACGACTTCATTTTGATGTACGAGTCGCATAAGAGAATCTGCACTATTTAGAATTGAGCACGCTGTAGCCAGAACCGTTCTTCGGTGAAGACACTCCAAGCTTAGCAAGCCTCTACCCCCTTTATCTCGGAGGAGGTATATTCGAGGTACGGAAGATTATCATCTTGCGTGTGCTTCGGTCAAGTTGCTTCAACTCATCGACGTTCCATTTTACTACACCAAACGTGTAGAGCAGTATAGGAACGGCCAGCATATTGGTCGCCTGGATCTTATTCTTTCCAGATGATTCGGAAGCCCAAATTTTTCTGAGAATTTGGCGATACCTTTTTTCAAGGGCCGTTTTTAACACAGGTACATTTTGGGTTTCCGCTTGCTGTATTCCAAGATATGTATATGTTTCTCCATTACCAAGATGTTAAATGTTATTTGTGCCTATGAGTTGAACATCCTGATCGTCACGCGATGATGTAGTTTCTAGTCTTCCTTGGTGTAGGTGGACGCAGGCACACTTGTCCAGCTCGAAGCTCATGCAAATCACTTTAGAGTACCTATTCACCGCCTCCACAAGGATGTTAAGGTCCTCTTTCGAGGAAGTAAAGAGTTTAAGGTCATCCATGCAGAAAAGTATAGGACTTAGAGAGTCTCCTTGGAAGACCCCCATCTTATATATGATATAGCTGGTAGTCTTTTGTCAGATGTTATGACAAATCTTGTACGCCACAAGAGCATAAGCTCTTTTATGCATCTCACTATTTTTTGATGCACCTCCAGGCACTCAAGGAGCTTAATAAGTAGTTCATGGTTCGTGTTATCGAATGCCTTACGGTAGTCAATCCAAGCCATGGACAGATTGCGTCGATACCTGATCGAGTCCTGGGTAATACACCTGTCTATTAACAGGTTCTCCCTGCAACCTACCAGCCCTCTCTTGCATCCACTATTGCACTCCATACCGGCTCGATAGATGTTATTATCCTCTCTTTGAGGATGCCAGTGAATAGCTTGTAGCTGGTGTTTAAACAAGCTATGGGTCTGTAGTTCTTTGGACTTCACAAATCTACGGACTTAGGGCGCAGTCCCATGCAGGTAGATTAGTAGAGTAGTGGAACAGTTTTGACCAATAAGGTGCCTGTACAAGATCTAGCAGTCACCCCATTGGTCAAACCTGTTCCACTATTCTACTAATCTACCTCCATGGGACTGCGCCCTCAGGGATCAATACCGTTCGTCCTTCCACTAGCCACTGCCGGATGGGTTGTTCTCAGTGATCCCAACTTTGGCATGTTAAGCTACTGCGCTTGCCCGGCGAAACGGCCCTCATTGGCCGCTGTCGGCGCGCGATTCAAACCGGGTATAATTAGCCATTATTGAAATTAAAATAGATAATAATAATAAATTGTTCAATATACTTAAGAGAAAATGTGTGTATTCAAATAAGAACTACAATACATTCAAGTTCGAAAATGCATTTATAAGTTATATAAATATATTAATGTTTAAAATATATTGTATATAGAAAATTTCAAAAATATTATACATATTTTTAAATTGTTAAATAAACATTTTTCTTCTTTAAAACCTTTGTTAATGAAATATAAATTTATCTTTTTAATTCAAAGAAAATATGCTATTATTAACAAAATAAACTCATTAGTTTTTTTTCTAACCTTGCATCACAAACTACGTCATTTCTGATATTATTGTGCGATTTATAATAATTATGTACTTTAATTTAAATAATTATTAATTATCCCCAGTTTAAATTGCGCGCCAGCAGCGACCAATGAGGGCCGCTGCGCCGGGCAAGCGCAGTAGCTCAACATGCCAAAGTTGGGATCACTGATTGTTCTTACCCTGTATCTACATGGGCGCTCTGTATCCGTGCACTCTCCGTGTTTCTCGGTTGATCGGAGCTCGGAGTGCAGGCGGCCAACCGTTTTGGTTACTTTGCGTGGAGATAAAATGTCAAGATGGCTGTCGCCGCGCCAGTTTTCAAAGCAAAACGTTGCGTTTTTGCAAAATAGATGCAAAATTGAATCAGGCTTCACTGCGGGCTGCGATAAAAAATACAATTTTCAGTTTAGAAATAAAAAAAATCATCCTTCCAAGATATTAAGTTTACGGATACACAATTCTTGCTCTTCCATTCTGCAAAACTGGTATCTCACTTATACTACAGGTTATGATTACAATTCACTATTTTGCAAAAACTTGACGTTTTCCCTTCAAACAATTGAAAACTGGCGCGGCGACAGCCATCTTGCGAACCAGTAGTGGCCGCCTAGGGATATTTCATCTCCGTGCAAAGTAACCAAAACGGTTGGCCGCCTGCACTCCGAGCTCCGATCAACCGAGAAACACGGAGAGTGCACGGATACAGAGCGCCCATGTAGATACGCAGGGTTAGAGTTGCATACCGAGACGAGAAATTCTCGTTTCTCGTAATATTTAACTCGATTAGCGAGAACATTTTTGAAACGAGCCCATCGAATGTCATTTGTTCATACTCGATTGGTCCACTCTCGGTTCACGAGAAATGTTCTCGTTGCCTGTCGAGTGTATCTGTCAATTTAGTTTGAATATAAAATGCCAAAAACAGTAAAAGTTTCAAGAATTTTAGGCAGTAGGAATGAAGTTGATGAAATAAAGAAGCAGACGGGATGCAGAGAGCAAGTACTGACTGAGGAGAATTCAGAAAATCAAGCCGATGGAAATACAGTGGCTGAAGAAAAAAATGTATAGTATAATCCATCACAGTAGTTTTCAATCAATTAAATTAATAAATTAAGTGAAAATCCAATTATCTCAATTCATTTTTTTATATTTATATTGACCCTCCACGAAGTAATATAAGGAGATCCAACTCTAATATAAGGAAACCCCCCATTTTTCCGTACCCACTTCCTATAGCATACCAGATAAAGTATTGTAGCGCCTCTCGTGAGAAAATTTGAAACTGTTGAGTTTTCAGCATTTCTGCCTCAAGTATATACTATACGTATATTTAATATTATGATATTATCATATACTGACTGTATTAGGCGAACATAAATGACGCTTTTCAAGGTCATCCCTTTTTTCCGCCCACCGCGCGACTATTTGCTTGAAATCGTTACCCATTCGAAATCAAATTATAGGTTACGTTTTTATAAATCGTCATCGTAATGTTTTAGAAAATCGTCACTTCTCACAGAGCATGCAATACATCTTATACGTCTTTCTTGTATTCCAAAGCACTTACTTTTAAAACTGCATACACACTGCACTTTCTAAAAAACTTTTAAAAAAACATACTTATAATCTCTGCTACCGGCTGTCACAACTGGCGAACGTAAACCAATGACGACCTTTTTCAAAACTACCTCCAAAACCTATGTTATAACGGGTTTCCACAAGAGGCGCTACGATATTTTATCTGGTTTGCTATAGGATGTGGGCACGGAAAAATGGGGGGGTACAATTTTTCGAAATGGCCCATAGAGTTGAATCTCCTTGTACTACTTCGTGTGACCCTCAATGAGCTTAACCTGATATTTGATTTCATGTTGATCTCCATTACTGTTTTTTATCTATGCCTCGTTTTACGCGAAACTTTCAGAAACATCAAACTATCTAAGAAAAAAATCCACAAACTCAAAAAATTTGAACAGGTTAATGTTTTTTTAACTCTTATTTAAAACTATAATTTAATATGTACAACTTAATATAGATGATTTTAAAAGCCGTATTTACACCTAAACAAACTGTCAATAATTAGGGAGTCATCGTGACTCAGATGGTATAGTGATTTCCTATGTTCCAATACTGCAGCCTTGGCAGCCACGCTGGCGCGGCCAGGAGCCATAAAAAGTGGCCAAAATTCGATTTTACGTCTAATTCATCTAAAACTTGGTATACAAGGGTTTTCGGGGAAGCTAATTTCAAATTCGATGTCCAAAATTACAAATTCAAAATGGCGGATCCAATATGGCAGACGAGTATTTAAAAAATTATTGAATCTTCTTTAAACGTGATATCTAGGGGTTTTAGAGGGGGCTGATTCCGAATCTGACATCACAATTCCAAAAAACAAAATGGCTGATCCAATATGGCGGACAAATATTTCAAAATATTATTAATTCTGCTTGAGACGCGGTATCTAGGGGTTTTCAAGGGCGCTGATTCCGAATCTGGCATCAGAATCACAAAAAACAACATGCCGGTTTCAATATGGCGGACGAGTATTTCAAAACATTATATATCGGATCGGCCATTTTGTTTTGTGAAATTCTGACGTCAGATTTGGAATCAGCGCCCTCGAAAACCCCTAGATACCACGTTTTGTAGAAATTAAATAATTTTTTGAAATACTCTTCCGCCATTTTGTTTTTTAGAATTCTTATTCCATACATATATTCCATACATAGATGTCATTCTTAAATTTTTCACTAATTTGTGCTATCTCTCATCGTTTTGATCTATCCGAAATTTCAGCAAATTCAACACTTGGGCGACCACGTTTTAGAGGCTTAGGGTCTTTCAATTTGTCTTTCAATATTCAATTTATCCAAGATATACTGAACACCAGTCTCTTCCTTCATCATTTGAAATTTTTTCCAATAGCTTACATTTCGTGAATGTTGTCATATTTAATGAATCAATAAATCAATTAATATTCGTTTATCAATAAATTGAAATGAGGACGAAAAGCGGACGGCAAGAAACTATAAGCTTCGTGCAGCTTTCAGTTTCTATGAAAAAGTACATGTCGGGTATTATGATAATCTAGCATCTTTTGAAGAGAAGAAAAAGATGAATCTATCCATTCGAATCTCGTTTAATATATATTTCAAAAAAGACACTGCAAAAATTCAGCGCTAGTCATAGAGACGAAATTCCAAATACAGTGGGACCTCGTTCGTGTCGCAGACTTGGGACCGGGAACCTCGCTCGTGTCGCAAACGTCATTTCCGGTCGTTTCAGGGGCGTACTTAAGTATCGTAATTTATACCAGGGGGTCCGACTAGGGGGTACATGACTAGATATCACAATACCATTAGGAACAGCACTGGATTGTGGTGCGCACGCAACTTTTTGACGTAATTTCCGCGACACAAACGAGGTTTTCAGGGGTCACGTGACCACGACACGAAGGCGACAGCGACACGAACGAGTGCGACACGAACGAGGTCCCACTGTATATATTATACACTAGAGTCCTGGGAGAGAGGGAGAGGCGCTTGCAAGGTCAGCGGAGTTGCGATGTTTACGGTTCGGAACTATGAGGTTCATGCTGCAAAACTAATCGTAGGTGGCAGCAGCGAGCCGAGTACTAGACCCTCTGTCGATGAGAGACGAAAAAAATATTGTGCTTGATGTACGGTTGCTTATAACTAAATATATGAGGATGAATGATCTTTAAATATATGCTTAGTGTTTATATGCGAAGGTAATTTATACTTCTAGTGGGAATTATACATACATTGGGATATATGGTAAACCTAACCTCACTTTTCATGTGACAGTCAAAACAGGATTTACCAACCTTTTACAAATGCTATATGATAAATATTATTAAAAAAGTTTGAAAAATATGTTTTGTTATGTTTACAAGGTATAAATGGCACTTTATACTTATTAATAAAATTTCTTTGATTGAAATTCGTATCTCATTGGCAGAGGGTCTAGTACTCGGCTCGGTGCTGCCACCTAAGATTAGTTTTGCATCATGAACCTCATAAGAAACCACAAGCACGAATGAGAAGAAGAACGGTTTGGAAAGTCTCGTGATAGTGTGAAGGCCATTGAGGGTACCCCCTAAACGGCCAGTATAGCGGGACTCCAGTGTATGTGATAACTTGCAGCGTCGCGTGCTGTTACGCGTGGACGGCTCCATGCGTGAGCGCCCAGTTATTCGCTGTTTCTTCAGCAGGATATTAATTCGAGCAAAAGTGAGCACCCCTGCGTCATAGTAGACATATCAAGGAACCCACTGGTACCTTACTTTTTTGTATGTGAAGGGGAATGCTGGGGAATGAAGTTTCGGCAGCAGGCGTTGCGGGTAAAAATCGAATATTTTGTGAATAAAACATGTGAATATTAAAATTTTAGACGAGTTTTGTAGCTTCTTCGCCATTTCCTACATTTACTGATCCAAACTGAATTAAAAAAAAATCAAAAACCGATTGCTTTTTGATAAATATCATAAAATTGTCGAAAATATATTCAATTGACTCAAGTTCAAACCTTGATTTTTGGCCAAAAAAGTGCGATACTGGCCCACTGTCCTTAGGTACAAATGGTAACACGGTAATAGATTTAGCACTATGTAGCTTGAAATTTTTGAACAAACTTCAAACTTCGAAGTATAGAAAATTGTCACCTTCTCGAATCACCTGCCCATTGTAGTTAGTTTCCGAAGAGGGAATTTAAAAAGCGTAAAATCAATAGCGAAGTCAATACCTTAAAATAAACCGTTAAAGTGGAAAAATGATTGTTTTAATATTTACGTTGATTATATGTGCAACGACCCTTCAGTTGCAGATATACATGGGGATATTAAAACAATAAATAATAATCTAGCCTGAAGCATCCGCAGGGCGGCTAGAGAAATAGGATTAAGAAACTTGCACCAGGTAAAAAACAGTATAATACCTAGCAAGCCATGGTTTGATGCAGAATGCGTTAGTCTGAAAGCTCAAGTAAAGGAATGACTTGCAAAATGTGTTGAGTCAAACTTTAATAGCGTGCAGAATAATTTATTTAAACTAACTAAAAGGAAATATAAAAAACTGTTAACACTTAAGAAGGTCGCATAACAGGAATTCTTAATCTCTAGCATTGCGTCCTGCAGAAACCCTTAGAATTCTGGTGAGCTGTTAATAAATTTATACTTACCCCCTTGAGGAATTATGTCATTGATTATTCTACGTGGTTTACCTATTTGCAAGATTTATTTCCAGCTTGAGTTTTATACCTAAATGAAATACCTGATTATAAATGCCAAATTTTAGACTCGAGAATTACCAACGACGAAATAGCACGTAGCTTTTCTCAATGTAAAAATGGAAAGTCACCTGGTCCTGATCTAATTCCAAATGAATTTTATAAATTTTTACCTCAGAACTGGTGTCTTTATCTAGAGAACCTTTTTAATAAAGTTTTAGACTCGGTGGAGGTGCCTGGAGTTTGGGCTGAATCACAGGCAATTATGATTCACAAAAAGGGACGAAAAGATGATCCGGCTAACTATAGATGTAGCGCGCTAATTAACTCCATATCTAAATTTTGCACGCGAATTCTCAACAGTAGATTAAAAATATGGGTGAACGATACAATTTCATTCCTGAGTTTCAATCAGGCTTTCGAGAGGGCCGAGGTTGTGCTTTGTCGACTTCGTTATCGCAAAAACATTCGCGATAACGGCAAAAACCTCTGGTATCACTCCTACAGTATAGGTAACGGAAGGGGTTTTGCAGGGCGAAGTTTTAAGCCCCACAAAATTTTCAATCTTCACGAGCGATTTGGAGGACTTTTTCATTCAGCACGGGGTCAGAGGACTTTTCATTGACTCCAGGAACGAAGTTATCTTCTTTGCTTATGCGGATAATACAGTTATCTTTGCGGAATCTCAAGCTAAACAGCAAAAAAAGCTCCGAATTCTACATCAATATTGTAACGAGAATTTTTCAACAGTCAATGTAGCGAAAACCAAGATCTTAATTATTAAAAAACATGGGCGAAGTCAAAATTACAAATTCACATACGCTGATACACCAACAGAAATAGTTAGCAGCTTCCTTTATGTTGAGGACATATTTGTTTTGCTTCTTTCAATAATTATAATGCCATATTACTTTAGCATTACTTTATCATTACTTTACCATTACTTTACCATTAAGCTGTAGCGTAATGCTTGCGTTCCGCCTGTCCGCCAGGGACTTGACCGAGTGGGAGTAAATATTCGGAAAATTAGGCTTTAAAACGCAAAAAAAATTCAACAGCTTATTCTAAAGCAACATACATTGCTGGGAATGGTTGAACGAGCTCTTCCAACTTTTATGAGAATGAACTTCGAGACTGTCACATTAGAGGTAACCCAAGGACGTTTCAACTTGCTGGAGAAAAACTGGAGCGAGTGCACAAACCTGTATTCGAGAATAAACGCTACTGCTGCTGCTGAAAAAGTAGATAAGTCTCTTATTCCATATTTCAAGGAGAACGTTTTTATAAAAGGAGAAGATAAGTATTTTTAAGCCTATGATCATTTTTTACGGACTATAGCACGTTTCACGCCTGTTTCCATGAATGTCGACCCGCGATCTAATACGCCATACTCGCTTTCACGTCTAAGTTCTGAGCCGACAATTAGACTTCCAGCGATGGAGTTACCCTAGTTTTGAGGAGATTATTTAGAATGGCAACAATTTCACGATATTTTTTCCTCAATAATTGACCGTCGCAAAAATCTGACAAAGTCTCAAAAACTTTATTATTTAAAATCTCGTTTAACTGATAAAGCAGCTCAGCTTATTAAACACCTTGCACCTACGCAAATAATGAGAGCACTTGGGAAACTCTAAAACAGCGCTATGCAAATAAACGTGCTATAGTCTCGTCTCTCTTGCATTCTTTTATTTCAATTCCCACTTCTGCTAATGAGTCAGTTCAGGATTTAAAGTGAATTCGTGATAACACAAATGAATCTCGGTTAGCGTTGGCAAACTTGAACTGTCCTGTTGAGCATTGGGATGATATTATTGTATTTTTAGTTACTATGAAATTTAGTAAGCAAATCATAGCAGAGTGGGAAACATCGTTAGGTGATACACGGGAATGTCTTACTTACAAAGAACTTAATTCTTTTCTGTCTACGCGAATAAGAGCCCTAGAAGCAATTCAGATGTCGCGAGATTTATTTGACCATTCTCCAAAAAATAATAATGATAACAAATCACAACGATTGTTAACTAAGGGTCACCACGCCAACTCTACAGCGACAAAATGTTCATTATGCAGTCAAAATAAGGTTTAGCACAATGTCATCAGTTCAAGACTCAACCCGTAAACAGAAGGCACCATACTGTATTGCATAACGAACAAGTTTCTTCCTCTGCCCTCGCACTCGCGTCAAATGCTCCACAATCGTCTGATCGGTGGTGATACTGAAGAAGCAGCGCTTTAAGCAACATCTGAACTGATTCAGTTTTTAAGAAGTGGAGGCTTAACGCTTAGTAAGTGGTCAACTAATGATCCCTCCCTTTTGCGAGACTGTGGACAGCCTTTGACCGATCGAAAATTGAATCTAATTGAATCTCTTCACTGGGATCCTGTTCCAGACAATTTTCGTTTTCATACTCAGCTGGTGGAGACACTCTCTATTACTAAGCGGGTGTTCTTGTCTCTCATTTCTCGCCTTTTTGATCCACTGGGATGGGTTACCCCGGTGATTGTGGCGGCTAAACTTCTAATTCAAGAGCTCTGGCTAAAAAGGTCGATTGGGACGAAACCACTGCCAGCTAAACTCAAGGACAAATGGGTAAGTTACCATTCAGACTTGCCTCATACTCAAGATCTGCGCATCCAACGTTGGCTGATTACGAATCCAGTAAAAACGTACGTGGGTTTCACGGGTTCGCTGATTCGTCAACTAAAGCATACGCTGCAGTGGTGTATCTGAGAATCTTGCCTTCTGAATTATCAGGTAAGCCTCAGATCACACTGCTTATGGCAAAGTCCAAAGTTGCCCCACTTTCAACAGTTAGCGTTCCGCGTCTGGAACTGTGTGATGCTGTACTCCTCTCGAGACTCATTAGTAAGGTAGCGAGAGATTTGTCATTACCAAATCTTCCCATTCACGCTTGGACTGACTCTACAGTTGTTCTTGCCTGGCTCAGTCGCCCTCCATCAACTTGACGCACTTTTATCGCGAATCGAGTGGCTGAAGTACAGTCTCGTCTCCCGAACGCCCAGCTGACTGCGCCTCTCGGGGACTTTCGTCGACGGAATTAATCAATCACCATCTTTGGTGGTATGGTCCATCGTGGCTCAATAAAACGACAGTTGAATGGCCGTCTTCGATACTTAAAACTCCCCATGATGTACACTTAGAAGAGCGTACACAAACTCATGCCGGAATATCGCACCATTAAAATCTCGATTATCGGAAAGTCTCTTCGTGGCCTAAACTGCTATGTGTAACGACTTATTGTTATAGATATCTTAACCAGGCTCAAAAGCGCTCTTCCTCCACAGTTGATAAAGTTATCGATTATACCGAAATCCAGAGAGCGAAAATTTTTTGGTTTAGGTATCTGCAGGGCGAGTATTTTTGCGCCGAGATTAAAATATTAACAAAAAAGAGATGTCTAAACAAATCAAGTCCTTCAAAATCTTTAAATTCTTTTCTTGACAAAGACGGCATTTTGCGAGTAGGAGGACGCTTAGAGAACGCCCCGATTTCTTTTGAAGTAAAACACCCCATTATTCTACCGAATAATCACATCACGAATCTTATCACGCTTTAAGCTCATCAACGAACTTTGCATGGTGGATCACAGTTGACATTACACGTACTGCGTCAGAATTTTTGGATTCTAGGTGCTAGAAGCCTTGTGCGAAAGGTCATCCACCAATGCGTGCCCTGTGTTCGAGAGCGAGCCGCGCTTTCCTCGCAAAAAATGGGAGATCTTCCTGTCTCCCTTGTGACGCCATCTAAACCCTTTCTACATACGGGATTTGATTACGCAGGTCCAATTCTCGTGAGGCTAAATAAAGGCAGAGGCCACAAGTCTCAAAAGGCTTATGTTGCCTTGTTTATTTGCTTTGCTACGCGAGCTATCCACTTGGAGTTAGCTAGTAACTACTCTACTGACAGCTTTTTAGCTGCATTCAAGCGTTTTGTATCTCGTCGTGGCTTGCCTAGTGATTTATGTAGCGACAACGGAACAAATTTTCCAGGAGCAGACCGCGAACTCGCAAATTTGTTTAAAAGGGTTCTCGCGATGAAGATTTGCGAAGTTTTTTTGGCGTAGGAAGGAGTCATTTTCCATTTCAATTCACCCTCTGCGCCTTATTTTGGTGGAATCTGGAAGGCAGGTTTTGGGAGCGTGAAAAAACACCTACGACTATGATAGGCTCTCACACTCTTTCTTTGGAGAGCTCACTACCTTGCTATGCCAAATAGAAGCTTGCCTCAATTCAAGGCCTATATCAGCTCTATCCAGCGATCCTGGTGATTTCTCTTATTTAACTCCGGGTCACTTCCTGGTACGATCCCCTCTTTGGCTGTAACTGAACCATCACTTCTCCATTTACAGGAAAATAGACTCTCAAGATGGCAATTAGTACAACGTATTAACGAACACTTTTGGCGACGTTGGGCTGTTGAGTATTTGCAACAACAGCAGCATAGATATAAATGGTCTAATTCGAAGCCCAACCTTGCCAAAGGAGATCTAGTTACATTTCGCAACCCTCTGACTCCTCCGTTTACGTGGCAGTTAGGGCGAATCGTATCGTGCCATCCTGGGGCCTATTTCATAAAAATTACAAGTTCACAAGTTACAAGTTACCATATTACTAGCTTGTAATTACAAGTTCTTGTATTTTGTGTTTCACAAGAGTTTTCCGTACACTTGTAATTACAAGTAATATCTCCTACAATTTACAAGCGCTTTTACAAGTGCGCGCAGACGCACTTAACGAATCATGGCAGCTAACCTCCTAGTGTGAATGCGGATTCCCGTTAATAACTTTTAAAAGATAAATGAGAAAAATAATTTTATTTCGTGCTGTCATTAAAAAAAAATCAATTTCATATATATTGTAAAAGTTGGTGCAAGGAGCATATCGATACTTTCCGGTGGTAGATAATAAAATATTTAAAATAAAACTATTATGACATCAATAGAAGTTTGTGTATAAATGCTATATTTCAATTACGTTAGTAGTAACCTCTTTTTTACTGTGTCCTTTCGGTGTGTACTCATATTACAAACAATTAATATATGGATCACGGGCAACGTTTTCTAGACTTTCCTAACCTCAAATATGTACACGCCTTTCAACGAATATTATGCTTCATAAACTTAAGTGTAACCGATAATTGTATCTACACTCCAATAAGTGGTTCTTTAATTAAGCCATAAACCAATTTCAACGGTCGGAAATTTCAGTAAACTCTCTTAAAAGATAACTTGTATTTACTTTTACCACTTTTACAAAACCGCAAAGACCCTATAAAATTTGTCTACAAATCACAAGTGCTACTTACAAGCCATACGTGTTATGAAACAAAACGCTTGTAAAACTGCGGGATATTACTTGTAAAAGGAGTCGCCGTACTTGTAACGTGTAAAATGTGCGAACAACTTTGTGAAACGCACACTATTAATACATGCAAAAATTTACTAGACTTGTACTTGTAAATTGTAACTTGTAGTTTTTATGAAATAGGCCCCTGGCCGCGATCAACGAGTTAGAGTAGTCGAAGTTAAAACAGCGCACGGCGTTTACCGATGACCTATTGTACAGCTATGTCGGCTTCCTGATCAAGCCCCGATTATTTAAAACTGTATGAGATTTAATGCAATATCTCGCCACAGTGGGCGGCACCCTGTGCTTATCTATATAATAAGTATGATTCGAATGTGTATATATCACGGCGGGCGGTGTCTAGCCGTGTTTTCTCTCTTGAATAGACACTAAGTTGCTGTATATAGGAATAATTATGTCACAAATACCTATTATTAATTATGTCACCTTACACGTCTAAACTCTGTATTAGAAATTGTTTTGTCTAGACTTATCATTATAGGTTACTACTTCGCTCCTAAAAGGCGGAACGAGGCGAGCGGTGTGTTGAGGATAAGGTTAAATTTTGATTTCCTTGAAATAACGTAAAGATAGAAGCTTCATGATACACCCCTGAGGTCTTATAAAGCCCCTTCTCCTCAGTTTGGGTCCTGCGCCTCCCTCCAGACTTCTGGAAAGTTTCCCTGACTGAAAGGATGCTAATCTTGCGAGAGTACTGTCTGAGTTGACGCTTACCTTCCTACCGTAATGACATGTAACCTTGTACGGCCTCAAAACACGTTTAGTCTTGTTGGTAGTGATTGTGTTAAAACCCTTTGTCACCTCGTATTGTTAATAAACTTTAAAGTCCGTTGTTCAGAATAAATGTGTAAATTTCAAATAATTGGTGTTCATCTCAATTTAACTACCCGTTCTGCGACTCCCACGATCCGCGTCTAGTGATATTCCTCCAGTGAATTGCTCAAATAATAAACTGATAATAAAATTTATTGTTACAAATAAACACTTCATCTAAGACAGATTTTCACGAACTCAGGTGTATTTCTTAGGGCTACCGAGAAATTTGTCACGTCGGCTAACATTGCATCATATACTGTAATGCAGATACTTATTTCAGCGAAAATAAGCTCTTGGAAGGCGATGGACACCCTTTTCCGCAGTCTGGGGCGCTTAGCGTGCTCTTATATAATGTGGAGACTTGGGGCTTGAGATATTTGGATTAAATCGAAAAGGTTCAAACTGAATTTTACACGAAAATTCTGATGTTGCCAATCGGCACTCCAGGATACGCGGTTAGGACTGAGGGCTCAGCAGTTCTAAAAGCGGCGTTAACATGGAATAAAAAAGTTCTAAGGATACCTGATTCTAGCTGCTGCGATGCCTTCAGCAAACTCAAAATACAACTGTTTCCTATAGTTGAAAGATATACTTGCTATTTTGCGGTTTGGAGGAATATTGGTTTAACCTCAGCCTTGATTCTCTGTCTAAAAATCGCGACTTAATACTGAAGACATACGAAAATTACCTGAGAAAATGCACTTTTGATAGAGTGGCGGAGAGTACATGTCTTAAAGTCTTTACGCATTTGTCCTCAGAGAGATCCACCCAATAATATTTAAAGCTAAATTATACGATCAAACGAACTTACCTGAATGAAGTTCGATCGTAATTATACGATCACCTCGTTCGAAGGGATTACAATTGTAGTTTCGCCATCTATTGAAATTTCATTTAGTTTAGAGTGACTTAGAAAATTGTCTAAAGTTCTAACGACATTCGGAAAAACTTAGGGTGGGAATTCAAATTGTATCTGGGAGGGTGTAATCCCTTCGAACGAGGTAATCGTCTGATTACGATCGAACTTCATTCAGGTAAGTTCGTTTGATCGTATAATTATACTTCCCACCTCGTTCTCGGGATTACAATTGTAGATATTTAGAGCAGACAATTTTCGTTGAATTATCGTTTATTATAAACGTAACCACATTTTTTATTTTTAAATACAAACAATTTTGTTGTCAATTATGTTAAATGACAAATGAAGAATTATTTCTTAAAAACGACGTTACAAAAGCTCTCATTAGCTGGAACTATTGGTAGATTATAAAAACTTGCAAATACAGATGAATGCTGAGACCAACCCACTGTATTTCTAATAGTATTTAAATCTAAGCCATTTTTAAAAGCTGTTGACGTTGCTGCATATCTCGTACTGTGCGCAGTAAACTCATGATCGACTCCACATTGGGATAAGACTGACCTAACCCATCGGCTAAGAGTTTGAGCACCTACTACTCTATGAGGTTTCTTAACTGCGAGAAACAATGTTTTACTGTCTCCTCTTAAATTCTTTGTAACGTACAAATAACGTTCCAACGTCCTAGCTAGACAGAGGTTCGGATTATCCTTAAAAAATGGTAAAATAAGACAGGGTTGACAGGTTCCAACCTTAGAAGTTTTTATAATAGACCGTACTCGAATTTCAACTCCATTTTCAGAGAACTTAATGCAATCTATATTAATGAGGGAAAAAGTTTGCATTCTATGACCCGTTCCCAAAGCTAGTAGCATTATCAACTCTTCCGACAGTTGTTTTAGATTTATAGATTCAAGTGGAAACCAACTAGAAATCTTATCAAGGACGGGTGTGATGTCCCAGGTTCTTGAGTATTTAGGACGTCTAGGTTTCAGTCTGTAAAATCCCCTGAAAAAACGACTCACCGTGCTATCTGATAACTTTTTGGAGGATATTAGCGCTATCGTTGACAGAACTGTATTTAATGTGCCATATGCCGCACCTTTATCGAAAGAATCACTTAAAAATTCTAGTATCCTATTAGTCTCTTGATTAAAGGGATCAAGATCTCGTTTATTACAGAAATTCCACCAACTTTTTAAGGCACAATCGTACTGTTTAATTGTAGAGTCCGCTAGGGAAGCCATTAAAACTCTCAGCGTAGATTCTGACAAATTCCTCTGTCGATGGCTCTCCCTGATAGCCGACCTGCAGT
This sequence comes from Andricus kollari, assembly GCA_932074435.1. Lineage (NCBI taxonomy): Eukaryota > Metazoa > Arthropoda > Insecta > Hymenoptera > Cynipidae > Andricus > Andricus kollari. The sequence goes on along the minus strand of CAKNWW010347897.1, from coordinate 8,902 downwards.
CAGAGTAAGCGACGCTGCCAGTGGATGCTGACGGGACCTACAAAGAGACAAAAGAAGTGTTGAACTTGGTAAAAATATAAAAGGTTCATCTACAAGCAATGATTGGAAAAGTGGAAACCATGGTTGCGATGTCCGCCAGGGAACAATTACAATGCCACAAGCTTCGTCTGTAATTATTTTTCTCAAAGTTCTGAGGATCATGGAAAAAGGTGGGAAAGCATAACAATTTTTGTCTTGCCAGGAGATCGTAAATGCATCAAACGCTTCGGCGTCAGGATCACGATTCCAGGAACAAAAAGAACCACATTTAGAATTGAATTTTGATGCGAATAGGTCAATCGAAGGGTTAGGAAATTTTTGCAAGATTTGTTTAAATGCATAATCTGCTAATTCCCATTCGGAGTCCACATTACGAATTCTCGATTCTCTATCGGCTTCGACATTTTATTTCGAAGCAATGTAGGAGGCATAAATCCATATTCTTTTACTCTCACACCATTTCCAAATTTCTCTACTTAATGAGTGGAGTTGGGGATGCTGAATTCCGCCCATCTTATTGACATAAGCGATGGCAGTTGTGTTGTCAATACGTGAAAGAACTTCGCAGTCGTGGAGTTCAGAAGCAAAAGTTTTGAGGGCCCAAAAGGCTGCCAAAAGTTCTAAACGATTTACTGACCATGATTTTTCTTTTGCATTCCAAAATCCATGGG
>CAKNWW010347894.1:25154-45541 GCA_932074435.1 Andricus kollari | reverse complement strand
AAAATCAAAAGTTTTTATTACGGATATTTTTTCATAGGATGCGTATTTCTTGAGAAATTTTGAAGTCTCAAGTTAAAAAAAAACACCCGTATATAGCAGCAAAGGTTAAAAAATTCCGTCAACAGCTCCTCGACAAAAAAATGCACGGAAACTTGTACAGAAATGTAGAAAATCAGTACTTGCCGAAGGAACAAACTTTTTGTTTCCTCAAATCATCAGGGCTTGATTTAGATAGGTACAGAGGGTTTCATTTTGGCATGCCATGATCATGTCATGTCCAACACGCTGAGTACCTACAACACATACTATCCAGGTGTCCCAATCACACGGGGATGACGTATCTCTACAAACATAATAAGGCTCTAAGAGTGCTTTATTACCATTTTTGTCACTCTTACAGTGTTGGCCGCGACCCTGCCCGGCCGAATGCTCCGAGAGAGATAGAGTTAATTGTACGAAACGAGAAGTGCAAAATTTTCTGGAACTATGATTTCCGGACAGCTGTCTTCGTTACACACTCGAGACCTTACATCGTTCTCCAAGAATTCGAGAAACGAACTATATTCGTAATCGAATTCTCAGCACAGGCCAACTACAACACCACTGCTAAGTAGAACGAAAAGGTAGAGTGGTATTAAGACGTTAACACTAGAAGTACCGGGATTTTCTACCACCTTTGGTTACCACGAGGGGTCAATTGACCCCTACCTGCGTTGGGTGTCAAATAATGATTTTAAACAGTTTCTACCGTCAAAAGTTAATGACAGAAGTATGCTATATCCATACTACATCGTTAATATAAGTCAAGAAGAGTAGTGAGTTCTGAAAAAGTAAAACAAAGAAGTAAAAATGCCTACCTCAGCGTAGTCCTACCGACTTCGCTTCGGCTGCTACTGCAACAGCAAGCTGAATCGTTTGGTGCCGCTGTACTCCCCGATCTGAGTATACGTCGTAAATTTCAACTTAATGCAAATCGACTGTCCCGAAAAATAAGTCACTAACAAATTTTTTCGTATACAGAGTGTATCAACTATATTTTACTTCGCTAGAATGTCGTATCTCTATGTATTTCTAAATGGAGATACGACACGCTAGCGAAGCATAATACAGTTGATTCGATCTGTTTTCGGAAAAATTGGTTAGTGACTTATTCTTCGGGACAGTCGAAATGTGGTTATTCCTAGCGCTTTACTATAAACGTAGAACGTTTTACACCGGTAGTAGAACTGATAGTCCGAAAATGTTTTGAAGCAGAGTAGAAGAAGAACCGACCATAAATGCAAACTCCAGCAGGAAATATATCATCTATTTCCTGTTAAATAGAACAGGGGTAGGGGTTTGACCTACATTATTTCTTTGCCACAGTTGTGACATGCCGCAGAGAGACTTGCCGCATGTGAGATGGCATGGCCCCGAAGATATCAGTCATCTAACCTCTAGGTGGAACTCTGCGCATGCATAGTCCAATACTGTAGCTTGAATCAACCTACATTATATCAATTTGAATTTCGCGGACTCAGACTCTATGGACATTGTGAAGTATTCAATTCATGTAAACAAATCAGTTTAAAAAAGTAATCATTGGCTCATGCGCAGTATGGAGTTTCAGCCATAATCGTAAGTTACTAATAAATTGTATTTAAAAATTGATAAAAAATAACCATAAAATTAATAGAATAACTTGTAACTAATTAAACTAAGATAGAAATAATTAAATTATGCCGAAACTAATTAAACTAAGATGAAACTTATTAAATAAGGTTAAAAATAATTAAACCAAGATAAAACTAATTAAATTAGGTAAAAAATAATAAAACTAATTAAGGTGAAAATAATTAATTACTTGAATAATAAATAATAAGCACAGGGCTTTGTAATGAATGGTTACTATTAATACACCATTGCAGCTCATATACAAGATCGTTTGGATCCGTATGAAATAATATACAACGTTCAATATAGGATAGCTCCTCCTCCTCCTCCTCATCATCATAGTCATCATAGTCATCATAATCATCATTATCCTCCTCATCGTCATCCTTCTCCTCCTCCTCTTCCTCATCAACATTCTCCTCTTCATTCTCCTCCACATCATTCTCCTACTCCTCCTCATCTATCTCTTCCATCTCTCGTTCATCTATCTCTTCATCCATCTTATCATTTAACTTATCTTCTTTATTTCCTTCACTATCTGTCTCATGCTTTTCCGTAACATTATCCTCCTTGTCTTTCACCACATGTTTATCCATATGCTTATCATTTTTCTTCATAACTTTGACATTGTGCTGAAATTTTTCTTTTGAAGCATCTTCACTGAGAGTCTCTAAACTTAAATTCTTTTTCACATTGAAAGTTGAATCATATTTACGTTTTATTCCGGTACATATTTGGTTTCGTACCTTAGAACATGTCAACTTCATTCTTTCTGGTATTAAATTTTCTTTGAGAGCAGCATTTTTTTGCTTTAGGACTTCACGCAGCTCTGCAATAACTGAACTATTACTATCATGAGTTTCATCATTGTTCTTGATATCACTTTGAATCGTTTCCGGAATAGATGAGACAATTCGAGGGGAACAAATTCATAGATTTCAGATTTATCATGGCTGTTCATGTGGGCAGAGAGATTCTGTGCTTTTTTGCATGAGTTCATCTGATGTCTCTTCAAGTTATCTACTCGCGAAAAAACTGTTAAACAATTTTGACAAATAGAAGCCATCTTAAGACTATGCAAAGGTTAAATGACAATTATGTCCGAACACATCAATGCTCATTTCAATGCTGAGGTTATATTCATCTGCACTCTCTTAATATATAATTTGAGCCTCCCGCAATTCTTCAATGATGGAAATTATTTCATTACTGTGGCATGGATTGCCTGCTGGTTGTGATACTAACAGTAAACGGAGACGGTCGACTAGCTCATTTCGATCATCCCAATAAATGTAATCTGGTATTGAGTCTTTCCTTGCTATCATAAGGTGAGGTAGTAAACTCCTTAATTGTTTCTTTTTCTTCAATGAACCACCAGTTGTTGATAATCGTTTATGTGGAAAAAGTAGAGACCCGACCGAAACTTTCGTTCCATTTCCTTGTTGATAGAAAAAAATTATTTTTTACTAAACTCAGATCTGCTATCTCTAGGTTCTGACGCAAGTAGATGATATCTGAAATTACATTAATTATTGGATACAAATTATTATTTTTTTTTTTTAAACTGTGAGTAACGAAATTGAACGAAAGTTTCGGTCGGGTCCCTGGGAAAAAGTTTCACTATAATATTTTTATATTTTCCAGTATTGTTTGAGCGAATAGGTGAATTATAACTATAATTCTTCTTATGTGCATTTGTAGCTATAAGAAGTTCTTCATGGTTCTTTAGATCATCAGGGCTTATATCAATTTCATCAGATTTTTGCTTCAACAAAAGTTCTAATAAACCAGTGGTTTTCATGTAAAGTTTTTCACCAACCTTAATATATTCTCCACCAATGCTAATAGGTGTATCACCAATCATCTGCGAACCGTCACTAAGTTTTTGTACACCATAACCCATATCGAAATATTTTTTCCTATTTTTATTTAATATTCCAATAAATTTATTTGAAACATGTTGATGCGTTGGTGTCTCAGACTATACTGACTTAGTCACAATCAAGGAATCGTATTTATAGAAGAAGGATGAGGAGGAGGGTCAGGATGATGATGAGGAAGCGAAGAACTGCTGGGCAGATGTTCCAACTAGAGAAAGAAAGAGCAAGCAATAATCCTGTTCGCTTCATCCTATTGAAATCATCTAATTCACCCATTAGAACTTACCCTTCAGTTGTATATTATACGTCATACTTGCAATTAAATAGCTTATGAAACTTATTCTTGAAAAGCTCTGCAACAGACCTGAGATAAGTGCCAACAAAATTTTGATCTAAGCTTATTTTTTGATATACCTAAACCAAGATGTCTCTTATACCTCAGAATCAAATGATGCTTTCAACAATATATAATTTAAATTCTTCAATTACAAAACAAGCTGTGCTTGGAGTTGGTCTGAATAAAGATGGAAGTTTCTCTGCCTTTCTGAAATTAGTAAGCAGTCATCCACGATGTTATATTTCCCTGAAAAAATAAGATTGGCTGCTATTAAAAAGCAATTTCAAAATCATTGCGTCATTTTTTAATGAAAAAGAAGCACTGAAGAGATTACTGGCAGACAGAGTGGAGGGATTATTGAAATACGGGAATTTTCAACTTCGCTTTGGAACCCATTTTAATGAAAAAATGATGGCAGTGTAGCAAGCAAGAGATCAGAATCATTTTACTCGTTTTTAATGAGAGAAATGAGTTTCCTGATGCTGCAAAGTCATAAACATTGTATTGAAAAACGTTTATTTTCAAACGAGGTCTACGGTTTAAGACAACTTACAAATGTTAGAGAGAGTATAGTGGAAACTATCATAGAAACAATTTGTAAAGAGCTAAAAGTGCTCACTGAATCTGAAATTCTAACGTATATAAAGAAAATTATCACTTGTTTAGAAAAAGAGCTCATGATAAAACTGTATCTCAGGGTTCATCTATGATGGACTTCAATATTTTATTAATTGAAATGATCAAATTTAGCAGTACACAGCTAGCACGAAAGGTTGCTAAAATACAATATTCACAGTTAATATAAGATGTTGAGAATGAGATCGATATGGAGGAGGTGAAGGTGGCGGTGGAGGTAGAGAATGTGCAGGAGGAGGAGGATGATGATGATGAGGAGGAGAAGGAGGAAAAGGAGGATAATGATGATGATGATGATGATGATGATGATGATGAAGAGGTGGAGGAGGAAGAGGAGGAGGAACTATCCTATCTTGAACGTTGTATATTGCTTCATACGAATCCAAACGATCTTGTATATGAGCTGTAATTTTGTATTAATAGTAACCATTCACTACAAAACCCTGAGTGTCGAACCAATATTAATAAATTGCATCAAAAACATGTAATATATTAGTGAATACTTTTATAAATCTAGATTAAGATTTTTTATAATAAACGTGATCTATGAAAACTAATTTAAGATTGTTGTTGAATAAAAGTTTATATTAAACGAATAAAACTATGTGTATTTAATCCTAATTCCCTATCCTGTTAAAATAAATCAATAAATTAATTAGTTTATTATTTAATTATTCGAGTTATTAATTATTTTTACTTTGATTAGTTTAATTTTAGTTTAATTATTTTTTACCTAATTTAATTATTTCTATCTTAGTTTAATTAGTTATAAGTTATTCTATTTATTTTATGGTTATTTTTTATCAATTTTTAAATAAACTTTATTAGTAACTTAAGATTATGGCTGAAACTTCATACTGCGTATGCGCAAATGATCACTTTTAAAAATTGACTTGTTTTCATGAATTAAATCCTTTACAATGTCCATAGAGTTTGAGTGCGGAAATTAAAATTGATAATATGTATATATACCTCTCAGTTGCGAAAAACGATAAGTATGAATAGTTTTTCGAACATCATCGGACTCTCTCTGTCTAATTCACACGATAGAAAGAGAGACGTTTTGAAACCTTTGTTCCGAATTCTCATGCATCTCGTTGTTTGTCTCACATGGTAGAAAGAGAGTTCCAATTGACTTTAGACATCAGTCTCTCAGCGCAGGGAATCTCGGCAAGGTGATAGGGGGACCCTACCTGCAGTTACAGCGGAAGATTTCATCTTTACAGTTGTAGATCATTCTTTTTACTTATAGTTTAAAAGTTTGTACATCACATGTGTTATCATTAAAATATGTATTCACATTAATATCTTTTTTATATATTTTAGATAATTGAGATGTTAAGATAAGTAGCTACATAATTATATCTTAGTCCATAACAATTATAAAAAAATGACTACGTAATCTCAGCGCAGTACTTGTAGAAATAGGGGAATCCTGCGTATAAGGTAGACGCATATAACTTGCAGGGAATACTTGTGAATTTTCGGAGAATCCCAGTTGCATTTGAGTGACACAGCGTTTTTTCGGTAACGTATTGCAGTGGGACTCCGATGCTGTCTCCAAGTCGAAAATCGAAAGAACCTCTCTTTCTATCTCCACACGTCAGAAAAAGAGATCCGTTCGACTTTCGACACGGTATCGGAGTCCTACTGCTAAGCATATACGGATACATGCATCACCTCCTGCTGATATGAGTGTTGGGTAAAAGTACTGAGTGACGTCATCAGTTATTTGCACGCGATTGGTAAGGTAGGCTCCTGATGTAGCGACTGAGGCTCGATCTATATATTACTTTGCAAGAATCTTCATTACCTATCTCACTGTTTTACCGACTTGGCATGGAACAGAACTTAAAAATTAACGACCTCTTTGTTTTACAGACCGATGATGCAATGCTATCGTAGCAGGAATCTGCATTACCAACCTCACTGTGTTACAGACTGCTGATAACTTAGCATGGAACAGAAACCTTACTTGGTCGGTGGTGCCATATATTGATGTCGGTAAAATGATTCCCTACCTTACCGACATATATAAAAATGAGAATATGAAAAGTTTTCGACCTCCCTGTTTTACCGAACGATGGTAATAAAATGTTTTACCGATTGATGGTAACTTAGCATGGAACAAAACCTTATAATGTTAACTTAGTAGGAAGCTCCATTACCAACCTCACTGTTTTAACGACTTAGCATGGAACAGATTAACAAATTACGGACCTCTCTGTTTTACCGATCGATGGTAAAATGCTATCACAGCAGGAATCTACATTACGACCTCACTGTTTGACCGACTGTCGGTAACTTGCGACGGTGGCGCCATCTCTCGGAATTGAGGCTCGTTGCTCCCTAGCCCTACTACTTGCCATCCTTTTGATTTTTCCGTTTACTTTGAAAGATGGCTTTTTTGGACTTTTCGTTTTCTTTGATTTTTTTTGCAGATGTCTGTTTTTGCATTGCATTGCATTCCTTTGAGGACTGGTTTTTTTTTTTTTATTGAAAAGACATCACACTCTGTTGAAGCTGAAAATTTCTTTAGCTGCAATTGCCGATCTTGGTAAGGGTGAAACGCATGTTACTGCAGGGTACCTGGTATCGTTGCTGCACTGTCGAATCTTGGTTTTAGCCTATGGCGCCATAAGCTCTTTTGCCATGGGCAGTATCATGAAAATGTCATTCTGCCTGGGCATTATGAAATATTAAACCTTTTTCGAACTATGAATATCTTTAACATAATCTAGAATAGTTTGTTGGTATTCATAAACATTTATCATCAAATGTGATGATAAACTCACCTGCCCGTAAGTTTTCTGGTAGGTTCCTTGAGAAATCATAGGTTTTCAGTCATAGTATTCGTTCACAAAGATTTCCAACAAACTTTTCAACATTTCTTACAAGGGTTTGCAAAATACATCTGCCTGTTTGTTACCAAACTTCAAAACTTACCTGTTCAATGTTTATCTGATAAAAAGCAGGTAGTAAATTATCTTTATGAGCTGCTGTACCTGGGCAGGATTCGCACTCCCCTACATGCCAGAAAGATGTAGGTACAGGGCACATTATTATTAAGTACAAACACAAGCGGTATGAGTGCCACTACTTCCTGCTAAAACACAATGACCTAGTCTGTGCTGCGTGAATTTTGTAAAACCTTTTTTAATTTCCAGGCACTCTGACTAAATTTATCATATTTTTTGCTTGTCTTACTGATATATAAAGTTCTTTAATCAGCCGCCTGGGGCCCCAAGACTTTGGTGAAAGTGTAAGTGTAAGTGTTCTATTCCTTCTGCTTGGGTTTCAGATTCTTTAAATTTTTATTTAATTTGCTCGAGAAATTCAATACCAGCTTTGTGATTTTCATCACCACAATGAATCTTGGGTCTTTTCGCTTTTGGCTGCAATAAAAATTCTTCATAACTTTCGTCTAGATCTACGTGATCGTCAGACTTTTGGAAGAAACGTTCATTTTCGTTCAAAAGTCCAAAATTTAACTCAAGATCATTTGAAACTTCTCCAAGCTTCTCCGATTGTAAAGCTATTAATGGGTCTTTCGATAAGTTTCTAAGTTCGATAGTGCAGGCCGAACAAATTTTTGATCCTGCTGGTAAAGAAGAAAATTGTGATCGTAAACTATCAAAAACATTAAGTTAAACTCCTCTTTTATGTTTTTGTTTACCAAAAGGATTAATATAGCTATAAGTCTACAATTTTTTTAGCTTCTCCGTCTCAGAGGAAACTGTGCAACACAAATCACAAATAATGCATAAAAAAGTGCATCTTTAGCATTATTTTCGAGATATCATCAAATAAAATATTCAGCCTTCAGCAATTGTTATTATAAACATAAAACTTGTTGTCATTTGTGAGAAAATGTTAGAGGGCTGGGGTTCGATCCCTGAGCTGGTACCTCTGGAAATTGTAAAGCTCACGAAAAGTTTTTTTATATATATTTTTTAATTTTTAATACAACGAACCGTTTTCAAGTTCCCTGGCGGACCGGCCGAACGCAAGCATTACGCTGCAGCGTAATGCTAAAGTAATGCTAAAGTAATATAGCATTATAATTATTAAAAGAAGCAAAATAAATATATATACTGTTGCAATTATAATAATACGTTAAAATGTACGTTAAATGATCATGCCGCAATTGAAAAAAGTTGCTTTTTCAGCGTTAAAAAATAAAAAAACAAAGTAGCTGTCATTGAAGTCGGGCCCCTGCATGTTGGCACCCCGCTTGAATCCGTCATTAGCAGACTACAATGACAGCCACATTATTTTTTCATTTTTGAAAGCTGAAAAAGAAACTTCTTGCAATTACGGCATGACCATTTAACGTAAATTTTAACGTATTATTATAATTGCGACAGTTTACATATTTATTTTGTTTCTTTTATTAATTATAATGCAATATTACTTTGGCATTACTTTAGCATTACGCTGTCGCGTAATGCTTGCGTTCGGCCGGTCCGCCAGGGTTAAAGCATTGTAAACCATAGAATTTCCACTAAAATTGACATATTTGCTGCTACATATCTTGGCACCTGTTATACCGTGGAAATTTGGAGAAAAAAGGTAAATTATTTCTTAGAATACCTGCTCCATGAAGAAAAATATATTTTTTCACCGAGCTAAAACTTTTGTTAATATATATGAGGTCTAAAAAGTATTTCAGTGCCTTTATTTGATCTCTTGTAACTCTTGGTGAAACTTGAATTTTTTCCCGTACTAAGGTAGATCTGTAGGGCGAACCTTAAACTTCAAAAGACAGTCTAATAGGTGGCGGCCTTGCGGACTTAACCTTAAGAATCATTAGTGAATACAATCGTGTCCGACGAGGACCGTTTGAGATACTGCATCAAAGTAAAGGCGCCTAATTAATTTGCAGATCTGATAGGTGTTAATAATAATTATAGTTTTTCGAAAACTCCATTTCCAGTTTTTTGTACTTCTTAATAAATTACTTTCTGTACAAGATCGATGCTATAACGTTCATTAGAGATCTTGGGAAAATCACCATGAGCACTAATACTTTCTTTAACTTGCATAAATCTCAATCCGTTTTTATTTATAATAATTTTTATAAATAAATACGTATATTTGATATAGCTTTCGATTTTAGAAGTTCTTCTCAAATAAGATGATTTTCACTATGATTGTCAATATTATTATGCATCATCTATACCTCAATAGCCATACATTTATGTTGTCACATCATTTTTATAATTGTTGTGACTGTAACTCACAATCTGTTACTTGACACGTGACTAGCGGCAACGTAGAATATCTTAGGGATCATGTCCTTTTAGCGGCACGTCCACCCAATAGCAAACACCGACATACTCTCGCGCTCAAATGACGACTAGCCCATCATTTAAGCGTAGACATATTTTTAGAGTACAACATTTAATTTTAGAAACAATAAATGTATTTTGAAATACATAAATTTCGAAAGGAATAATTAATTTTTTTAAGTGCAGCACTGGGATCTTATTTCCACTCCACCTATAAGGTAGAGCTTTAGGTGCGGTTTTGATTGTGATCTCCCCTGTAGCCTACTCCACTTGTTTTTTGTTGAAAATATTACTCGTAATTAACATTATATTCTTTTGTTGCTTAAATTTTAGATTATGTTACTGTCAGATAGTGCATGATGGAGTTTTTAAACAATTTTGACTTTGGGAATGAATATTCCGCAAGCAATAATGTATCTAATCTTGAATTAAGCACGTCAGAGCAAAAGATAGTCTTTCTTTTGCTTTGAGGTGCTCAATTATGTCCGCTTCTTCATCAATGATCTCTTCTGCATTGAGACAACTTTGACCTTCACAGTTAAGGTACATGACTGAACATCGTAAACCAGCTGTTGCACATCCACATCGCGTTCCACACCTCATTTTGCATGAGGCAGCAATCAAATTCATAAGGCTTACTGGAGCTGGTGCTTTGGTTATGTAATCGGGTGATAAGCTGTTACTACTTTTTTTCGTCCCTTTTTCAGTTAAGTTTTTTATGTTCCAATCCGCGTTATCAAAAATATACTGAAGAAAGGGATTTATGTCTAAATCAGGTTTCCAAGATTTGACAGTAGATGCTTCAAGTATCGCGACATTCGTGTAACTTGAACAGAAACCCAAAGCATTTACAATAATGTTTGATGCAGTTTTTCAAAATGAAAATACCGCAAAGAGAAATTTATACGCAAGAAAGAAATGACAAACAGAGTGCTTCAAATATCTTCTTGTACTATATGTCCCGCTGCTGTCGCGATTCTCATACCTTTTTTTTCTTCATTGCCTGGTCAACTCGTATACCAACTGTTGATAACTTTAAATCCCGATCCATGATCTTTCTGAATATATTTTAGAAAAAAAATTCTTTAAAACTAATTTAATTTTTGTTAAACTGTTTAAGCAATTTTTGTACCCGGTTTATAAAAAGTACCCTTATTGTTCATAATAATCAGAGCACCTTTTCAGTATTTTTAAAACAATGTTACTGAGGGGCACTATTAGTGCACACGTAAGTGTTACTGGTCTCCCACGGATAATAAAGAGTAGAAACATAGAGGGGATAAAAAAGTTACGGGAAGGAAAGATGATAAAAAATTCGAAATTTGGGGATGGTGGACAAAAGGGTCAAGACGGCGGGGGACCAAATAATCAGATATGTAGGAAATAGGAGAATAGTCAAAAAAGGGAATGGGGAACGTGCTGGAAAAGGAAACAGGGGCGCTGATTCAGAATTATTATTAAAATAGATTTGAGCTCTAAGAGGGGAAATACAAGAAATAAAAGAAGTAGAAAGGGAAATGGAAGACCTAGAAATATAAGCGATGGGAGCAAATCAAGGGGTGGGATTAATTAGGAAAGTAATAAATAAATTAGATGGCAAATAGGAAAGAGGGATGTAGAGGATGAGGGAAAAACAGAAAACATTAGAGAAAGAATTAGAAAATATGAAAGAAGGGAGAGTACAGAATGATCTAAGAATAGTGAGGTTAGAGAAACAAATAAAGAAGTGGAAAGAAGGATGCGCAGTGGAAATTTAGTATGGAATGGGATGGTGGGGAACAGGTAGCAAAGATACTATATGATGAGGAGTTACGATCAAAGGTTTCGTTGACGGAAAAAAAATCGATTCAGCATAGGTAGGGAATTTAGAGGGAATTGTAAAGAAAGGAAGTGAAGTGGAAAGAGAGTTCGAAAGAAGAGAGAGACGGGACAAGCGAAAAAACGTTACAAAAGTTGGTCTGCAAGCTGATAAGGGGAATTAAAAGATGAAGTTAAAACGGAAAGCGAAAAAAGAAATCATGGGAAACAAGTGTTGACTAGGTAAAAGAAAAGTGTATGCGGATCATGGCTTAATATACAAAGAAAGAGAGATCCAAAGGCAAATAAGTAAAGTACCTGAGGAACATAGGAAACAAGAAAAGATTTTCAGGGTGGAGTTTAAAAAAGTATGTACACAAGGTGGATGGTATAGATAAATGAAGAGCAAGAAATATTACAGAAGGGAGAGAGACCTTTTTTTACAGTGAGGAACATGTGAAAACAGAGTAAGGCTAAAGAAATGAGTAAAGGTAAAAAAGAGGAAGATAGGGAATACGAAATGGGACGAGAAAGAGAAACAAAGATTAAGCTGATCTTTTGGAATGTAGGAAAAAAGGAAAAAGGATAGAGAGATTTGAAACAACATTGATACGTGTGATATTGTAGGATGAACGGCAGCATAGATAGAAGAAACAAACTGGAAAAGTGAAAAAAGTAAATTAGCGGACAGGAAGGCAAGATTAGAAAAGAAAGGGAGTATATATTGGGATAGAGAGAAAGTCTCCTTTTTTCAATGTAATATAGACCAAAGGTTGGTCTACATTAAATGGAAACAAAAAAAAACGAAAGAAGGAACGTGAATTTACCTAAAATGTGTAATTCGATTACAGTAATAGATAACGCAATCGTCGACATCGAGGGGTGGGCAAATATACAAAAAATGAAGATAGAGACTGGAGTAGACTCGACTCACCAACCAACAGGCGTGTGGCTAAAAAGCAGAATCAATAGGAAAAGAAAAAAAGTTATAACTTGAGAAGACCGAGCTATTAGAGGTGTAAAAGGAATTGCCATGTAAGGTAAAGAAAGATGAAATGTTAAAAATACTAAGATCAGAAAGGAAAAATATAAAAATGGTGAAAATCTGGAAAAAAGGAAAAGCAGATAGGTGGAAGTTTGCCGAGACTACGGAGGAGTCAAGAAGATTGTGTAAGAAAAAAGAGGAAAAGAAGAAAAAAGAAATGAAGGGGGAAATTATTAGTATTAAAACGAAAGGTGAAGCGTAAGAGTTTATTAATGAAATGAGAAAGAGAAACGAAGACATCATCGATAAAATAAGAACGGATTAGTGAAGGGAGCATTTTAGAGATACGCTTAGAGTTTCAGATTAAAGGAAAACGCATGACTGGCAGCAATGATAAGAGAAGAAGAGGATTCATAATTCTGGAGGATAAAGAGATAGAAGTACAACTCAAAAGGTTAAAGGAAGGAAAGGCAGGAGGAAGTGTGAGGAAGTGTGAGGAAGAGTGGTGGTGAAAAGAGTGCACAAAGGAGAAGGGATTTCCGGCGGAATACACCGATATACAAGAAAGGAGAAGAAGGGAAGGTAAAAAATTACGAGTGGATAACTCTTTGGAATACAGCTTAGAAAATATTTGCTCTGGTGGTGACTAAAAGGTTAAAGAAGGAAGTTGAAAATAAGGGAATACTATCTGGAAGTCAAGCAGGATTTAAGAAGGTTAAATGTATTATTCATATAGTGAACATTTTGTTATGGGAACCATACTGGGATTTCACTGGAAGCATGTGCAATTCCAGAAAATGGCACCCGCTGCCGGCGAAATCGTGGTAACGCTTAAGGTATAACCACGTCTCACCACCGTGAGATAGGTGGCCACAGTCTGCAATGAACTGAATACGACGATCCGGTAAAAGCTTTGTGCATCTTGAAGACATGGAGCGACCCAAGGAAAAACGCCTTCTACATTTTCCCCGCAAGTATCTTGACATTTCTTTGACACCCATGGATGCTTTTTAGGCTATGAAATATCGGCACCCCCATAAGCTCCGATGATCAGGACGATTAGCTTAAGAGACTATTCTGGGTATGCTAAAGTGGACATTACACAGTCTTGAAATGCTAAAATGAATCCTTCCATGCCCGACTTCAATCTGAGTGATTTAAGGAAAGCAAACTTTAACTCAAACAACATCAACTGATCCTTCACATTTCTGTAAAAGATGCCGTGCATCCCCTTGTCCAAGAGCTGTTCACGGAAGTTTCTTTCCTCTGCTTTCTTAATCCGGGCCTTCAAAAGTGAGTATTCGAGATGAATAATGTTGGATGCGTTTTGCTCACCACTGATAACGAAGTCAAGACAAAGTTTTTCCGCAGCCTCCTGTGCTGCTTTCTACAGAACGTTTCCTTTGCCTACTTCTTCGTGTTTTATGACCATTTTAAGAAGATGGTCTTGTCCATTTGCGACTATATGTGCAGTACCCAGAATGATTCTGTTGTGAAGACATACGAGATTTAGTATTCCGCTAGTACCTTGATGGCGTGAGATATGAAGTTACGGAACGGAAAACTTAAGGCGCAAGCTTTTTCATATGTGCATAACCTTTCGTGGACCGATTTCGAGGAATCTGAGCTCGTCCTTCGTCCACGGAACCATTACAAATTAATAGATTACTACCGGGACGGCAAGCATTTTTGTTGCAGATACTTTGTTCCTCGCCTACAGTTCGGAAGACCAAATTTGTCAAATAAGACGTTTGTATCTGCGTTGCAAAGCATCCGTTATAGATATTACGTCCTGAATGAGGCTTAGTGGCACACCCAGGCTTTGTATAGGTCTTTCTTGTGCCAAACTGCCCTATAGCGCTGCTGTCGACGAGCTCAGGGTCTTCGGAGATGCCAGTGTGTGTGTGTGTGATTTTGATTTACTGCGATTTTATTGTGAGCCAGTATCATTTTGACAGATGACAGTTGCTCTCAGTGGGACCCTGCGGTGGTTATTTAACCTGTTTTTTGTATAGATATAATTTAAAAAAAGGTTAAACAACCACTGCGGGGTTCCACTGGGAGAAAATGCCATCTATGAAAATGACACCGACTCTAATAGAACCGCGGTAAATCACACCTATTATCACATCTCATGTCCGTTAAATGGTTGGCTACAAGGTACGATGAAATCACAATGACCGGCCGCACAGTGGGGAAAACTGGAAAAAATTCTGCCGAGCTTACAATTCTCGATACAGCTCGGTAAATTTTTTTTCAAAATACTCGGGACAACTCAATCTGAATTTCTACCTGCGACCAGGCCATTCCTATATAATAATCCTGTGTAATACTATACGAAACGTCAAGTATTCTGCGCGTTTATTTCAAAAGTCAGTAAAAAAGGTATCCTCTCGAAAAATTAAGTTGATCAAAAACTCAGCAATAAGATTCAAGTATAATTTCATATTCTCAACACAAATTTGAAACTAGCACAAGTCTGCGAGCTGTCATTTATGGGTTAATTGTTAATATGGGCCAAAAATAGCCTAAATGCATCTAATACTGTAAAAAACAAAATGCTGGTAATAACATACAACTTTAAACTCACAAACGCCAAACCTACTAACCCACAATTCACAAACTCCAAATTCACAAACCCCAAGCCCACAAACCTTAAAGCCACAAACCCCAAGCCCATAAATCCCAAGCCCAGAAATCTCAAGCCCATAAAACCCAAGCCCAAAAACCCCAAATTCACAAACCTCAAGCCCACAAACTTCAAACCCACAAATCCCAAGCCCACAAATCCCAAGCCCATAAATCCCAAGCCCACAAACCCCAAACCTACTAACCCACAAATTCGCAAACACCAAGCCCACAAAATTCAAACCCACAAACCCCAAGCTCATAAACCTCAAGCCCACAAACCCCAAACTTATTAACCTTAGGGTTTGTGAGTCTAAGGTTTGGGGTTTGTGGGTTCGGGATTTGTGGGCTTAGGGCTTATGGGTTAGTAGGTTTAGGGTTTATGGGCTTCGGGTTTGTGAGTAAGCAAGTTTGGGGTTTGTGGGCTTGGGGTTTGTTGGTTTGAAGTTTGTGGGCTTGAGATTTGTGAATTTGGGGTTTGTGGGCTTGGAGATTGAGGGTTATTAGGTTTGGGGTTTGTGGGCTTGGGATTTGTGGGCTTAGGGTTTGTGGGTTTGAAGTTTGTGGGCTTGAGGTTTGTGAATTTGGGGTTTTTGCGCTTGTGGATTGTGGGTTAGTAGGTTTGGGGTTTTTGGGCTTAAGTTTTTATGGGATTGGGATTTATGCGCTTGGGGTTTGTGGGTTTGAAGCTCGTGAGCTTGGGGTTTCTGAATTTGAAGTTTGTGAATTGTGGGTTAGTAGGTTTGGGGTTTGTGGGCTTGGGGTTTACAAGCTTGGGGTTTGTGGGCTTGGAATTTGTGGGTTTGGGATTTGTGGGTTTGAATTTTGTGGGCTTGGGGTTTGTGAATTTGTGGGTTAGTAGGTTTGGGGTTTGTGGGATTGGGGTTTGTGGATTTGGAGTTTGTGGGTTTGGGGTTTGTGGGCTTGGGGTTCGTGAGTTTGAAGTTGTATGTTGTTATCAGCATTGCGTTTTGTACAGTATTAAATTTGAGTTGAGAATATGAAATTATACTTGAATCTTATTGCTGAGTGTTTGATCAAGTTAATTTATCGAGAGAATACCTGTATTACTGGCTTTTGAAATAAACGCGCAGAATACTTGACGTTTGGTATAGTATTACACAGGATTATTATATAGGAATGGCCTGGTCGCAGGTGGAAATTTAGAGTGAGTTGTCCCGAGTATTTTGAAAAAAAATTTACCGAGCTGTATCGAGAATTGTGAGGTCGGCAGAATTTTGTCAATTTTTCCCCACTGTGGGCCGGTGGAACCCCTTTGTGTCTTGAGGAGATCAAACCATCCAAGGTTGGCAGCTTTCTGCATTTATCTCGCAAGTGCCTTGGCATATTTTTGACACGCGGGTATGGCTTTGAGGTTATGAAAAAGTCGTAGTTTCGCACCTCCAAGAGCACCGATCACAAGAACCATTTCTTTAATCGAATACTTGGATTAAAGTCGTTGTAGCTCGCTTTTAAGGTCTTGATACCTCTCCTCCTTTTCCTCCTCCTGGGCAGTGATATTGTAGTCGTCCAGAGCCGAGAATTCCTCGAGTTGCGGAAGGATCCTCTATCCGAAACGGGCGCCATTCTACAAAATTGCACCCGCTCCTGGTGATACCGCAGTAACGTTTCAGCTGTAACCACGTTTGGCGACCGTGAGATAGGTGATATACAATTAAAAAATAAGGTTGAACAACTACCACAGGGTCACACTGGGAGCAACTGCCATCTAAAAATGACACCCACTCCCAGTAAGACTGCGGTAAATTACATTCATGGCCACGTCTCACAACCGTGAGATGGGTGGTTACAGGACACGATGAAATCAAAACGACAGGCCGGCGAAACCCTCGTGTGTTTTGAAGACACGAAGCGACCCAAGGATAACAGCCTTCTGTATCCATTTCGCAAGTGCCTTGGCATATTTTTGGCACGCGGGTATGGCTTTAAGGTTACGAACCAGTGATAGTTTCGCACCTCCGAGAACACCTATCACAAGGACAATTACTTGCACCGAATATTTTGGGTACATTCTTTGCAGCTCCCTTTTAAAGCCTAGATACCTCTCCTCCTTTTCTTTATCCTTGGCAGTTATGTTGTATTCGGACGGGGAAGGACTGGGTCGCGGCCAACACCGTAAGAGCGACAGAGATGGTAATAAAGCACTCTAAGAGCCGCCTTATGTCTGTAGATGTACGTCGTTCATGCGTGGGTGGGGCAATTCGATAGTAAGTGTTCCAGGTGCTGAGCGTGTGCATTACACCCTCTGCACCTATCGCTGGGAACTTCTTGACATAAAATGCGTTCACGGTATGCTCAGGGGGAAATCACACCATCCTGGCATGCGAAAATAAAACCCGGTGTACCTGAATTAAGCCCTGATGATCTGAGGAAAGACAAAGTTTGCTCCTTCGACAAGGACTATTTTTCTACATTCCTGTGAAAATTTTCGTGCATTTTCTTGTAGAGTAGTTCTTGATGGAATTTTTGAACTTCTGCTTTCTTCACATCGTCTTTCAGAAGTGAAGCATCTAAATGGAGTAATGCCCTTTCCTCACCAATCATCTAGTGGTTCCGGACCATTTTTAGGAGCGGATTTCTGCCATTGGCTACGCTATAAGCTTTACTTAGAACAATTCGGTCATGAAGACACTGGAGATTCAGAAGACCGCGTCCGCCTTGACGGCGTGAAATGTATAATCGCGCAACTGACGAATTGATATGAAAGCTTTTATGCATATGCATGATCTTCCGTGTGGTGACATCAAGGGCCTTAAGGTCGTTCTTCGTCCATTGAACCACCCCAAACGAGTAGAGTAGAACCGGGAGGGCAAGCATGTCAGTCGATGCACCTCCATGCCTTCCAAGAGACAGATGATAAGTCTATGAGAAGTTGAATCGAAAGCTTTCCGGTAGTCAGTCCAGGCCTGTAATTCTCTGGGTTAAACAATTTGCCTTTTTTTCGGTAGGAGTATAGTGCGTCTTAACACCAGCCACTGCGGAATAGGCGCCTCCGACTTTAACTATGAGGTGAATGTGCGGGCCAAATGTTGGTGTGTAGAAGTTAACTTCTTCCACCAGAAGTTCTTGATACAATCTGGTCCAGCACCTCCTTGCATTCTCATCCTTGCATCAGATAACAGCCGTATTTTGTCAACAATATCCTATCTGATTGTCAGCAGCTTTGACTTGTTTAGTGTGTGATTCAAGGTCCTCAGTTCTTGGGCGAACTTTCGAACCATTTCCGTGACCGGTCTACCAGATGTTATGTAGTCAATCACAAATTGAACACGGGACGCATTCTGTCTCTCCTATCCAATCTTCTTGTTCAGTTGATGCAAGCGTCTCTTGGTCTTTTGATCCATCGTCCGTATGAGCCTTCGATTTGAATCAGGCAAAGCTCTCGCAGCACCATAAACTGAGCAATTGATGGCCCAGAGGTCGGACTCTTGCAAGATTTCTCCACAAAGCGAGGCATCCATTTCAGCCAGATCTTGGGTCTTAGGAGGAACTTGTATGTTAATCTCCCTTCTTGTCCTGAAATCGTGTTCACCTCTCAGAAGGTACCTGCTTTCCGTGGTTGGTCTTAATGTCGCTTCCTCATCTTCGGCTGCAGCTTGATTAATCAGCGGTTGGGGAAGCGCTCAGCGTACATATCCATTTTTCCAGAGGTAGGCACGTTGATGTCGCAACGATTGAATCGAAACGTGCTGAAGCTCTGGGTGTTTTTGCACCACAGTGTATGCATACTCGCCATAAAGCATCGGCGAACAGGGATAATGCTGGCATCGTAGCAGTCTAGCAAGTCATCCTTGAGTTGATTCGTCCACTCAATGTGGGCGCTTTGCCGGTTCGTCGACGTGTTTCCATCTAAATTATTTTCAGCACCCCGAACTCTAGGATTATCGGCATTGTTTGCCGACCCATTGTCGGGTGCTCTGCGCGTTCGTTCGTTTTGAACCGCATCCATATCGCTTTGGTGGTTAAATGGTGTCATTGTAGTCCCCACGAGTAGCTAGGGAAAGGATTCGTTCCTCCTTGTTGAGCCCTACATGCAAGCATAAGGCTGCATACTCTGCGATGTCGCCCGGTATGCCAGAGTAACCGTTCAAGAACTCTCACCCAGGGGCCATTCAGCTTTCGGCACGGTTCTTACGCCTCCGCTTGGAGGTTATTCCTTCGGGACCTTCCCTGGACAATTATCCGCGACTGCTTATGTACACTATGCATGTATGTATATGTATGTATATATTATGACAAAGCCACCGAACGCGTTCTCAGGTTGCTGATATAGGGTCCCTGGACCAAGGGTTCCTACTGAATATGAGTAGAGTAATTTGTATTATGAACGTTTATTCTTCAGCCTATTGGCCTTAAAAAATTGACTTGCTTACACTTTCCTTTTTTTACATAATTTTCCCTTATCTAAGCCTTAAAACTAGCCTCCATCCATACCTTATCTCTATGATCGCACGCTCTTATCGCCTTGCCTTCCTTTCTTCGCCGCGCCTCGCTCCCGTGTCCCTACTCTCTCGCTACCGCGTCTATTACCTAATGCTTATCTACTATTTACAATATTTACATCCTACTCATATCTACGTCCTCTCTTATTTAAATCATTCCTTCTCCATTCCTCTTCCTCCTTCCTTCTCTTCTTCTCCATCCTACCCAACACTCCCTTCACCCATGCTACTGTCCTTTTGTCCCCCTTTCATGCATCAATACCTGCATGCTTATTCCACTACTCTCTACCTCTACGCACTCCTCCAACCAGTGCTTCACTTTTGCATACCCCTTCGCACACAGTTGATACATCCTCTTTTCCCTAGAGAGCCAGAACCTACAAAAATCTTCCATGCACCCACATCTCATCCCGGCTATTAGCTCCAGACTTCCTTTCTCTCTTTTCTGTCTTACCCAGTACTCTATACCTACAGAATTGAAAGTCAATGAAAAAACCATCCTCATAAGCCACAGCTTAAAGCAGTTGAAATTAAACTTTTTTTTAACTCTTTTTTCTCAATAATTTTTTTATTATTATGCGTCATCATGTAGATGTAAAATAAATTAACTGTTAACGTGAATATGAGTGGAATAACTTTTAAATAAATAATTTAAATCTATTACAATTTGTAAGGTTTCGTAGCCCCGGGCTGAAACCCTTAAATTTTTTTTTCAAC
>CAKNWW010347894.1:0-18293 GCA_932074435.1 Andricus kollari | reverse complement strand
CGTAAAGACACCTTAACGACATGGACATAGGATGTCGTAAAGTTGTCGTAAAGATGACGTAAAGACGTTATCAAATTTGGAGCCCTTTGGGTATGTCTCTATACGAGTAGGCCAGGCAAATATGGGATCGCGTATTCTTTACTATATGCGCAAGTGTTCCACTTGCAATAAGCGTAATTTGAACGCGTATAAACATGGAAAATAGTTAATAAGAATGTCTAGTTATTGCGATAACAATTGTGTATAGAGGCAAATAGGATTTACAACCGGAAAAAAGTTTAAAAGCGGATTCAAAATTAAACAGGTGTAATATGGTATAAATAAGAAGATATAAATTATAATAGTACAGATTTTCCTTTGGCGCTTGAAAAGAGGTCCCCTAGTACCACAGTTCAGTAGAATTTGAAAAATATTGGAGACAACACATTTTTAGACGGTCACACTCAAAGAATTTTGTCCTACATATGCTGCGAGAATTTTCAGTTCAAAACAAGTAGAGATATAATTTTCTGAGTACTCACGAGGTCTTTCTCAAGAACTTCCTTTACAATGCCAATATCAAGAGCGATTTCATTTCGTGCTGCCATGAAGTCGTCTGCACAAACGAAATATTTAGTATCTAAATGTCGACAATATGCTCTCGCAAGGTCTTGCTTCGGTAACTGGACAGCTAGCTGTCGGTCCCTATGTCGTTCGCCGGGGGTCCCAAGCCTTGGTACCGATAATTCCGGTAGCATCGAAAAGTATTCCTTCACCTTAAAAAAAAGAAGATCTTTAATAAATAGCTTGAAGATAACTTTTATAAAATGTAAGATATAGATAAATTTCTAGCAAGATATTGGACAGCTCCATAGTTTTCAACATTTAGGCAGAATTGTGGCCAAAGAAACAATTAATAAAAAAGCTTACGTTAAATAAAAGCCTAAAAAATATATAGCTGTGTTCGAATTGAGATGTCAATGGCTTTTAATGGCGCGGTAAAAATGTGCCCTGCTTTCGTCTTCTAAAGAATAAAAATCAGAACTATATTTTATCAATTCCAGACAATAAGTTCATTGTAGTTTTTTTTAACATGATTATAGAAAATGTAACTAATTAATATTGTTTTAAGATAATAATAAGTACAGTAAAAACTAGTTCGAGCTGCAGATATACATAAACGAATGCATACTTGAAAGTGTGCACCAAAGTATGCACCACCATTCACAAATATTGTTAAATTTTTTTTTCTATTTTACTAATTTTTATGCCATAATATGTGACAGTTAATGAGAAAAGGGTTCACTTTGTCGACATGGAATTACGTATGGGATCATATAGGGGAAGCCCTTGGAAAGCGGATGTGTTAAGGTTTGACCACAACAAAGAAACAGTAAACATAGAAATCAACAACTTGTTTAGTATAATGTTTCAATGTAATAGACGCTCAAAATAAATAAGCAAAAATGTATAATTTGATTATAGGTATCAACCTTTCTGACACAGAAAAATAAAATAACTCAAACAATCCATTTTGCTTGGCCCCCAGCACAACGCGGATAAGTCACTCGAGCGAAGTAGATAGATCGGAATAAATGAGTATTAGTTTTGATATATTATTTGCTTCATCTGTTTTATGTTTTAAGTGAAAAAAGATCCTAAACCAAAAGAAAAAGCAAGCACACAATATGTCCGTGCAAAGAGGATGAATTCGCAATGGTTATCTAATATTTTTTAGTAATGATCGATTTACTTACTTAAGCGCAAATCGAATAACTTTTTGCTAACATGACGTCGCTACCCGTACACTCCACTGATCATTGTGAGATTGTAAAGTCATATAGTTTGAATTCTAAGATTAAAAGCTCATCCTCTTTGCCTAATTAGTAGAGAAACAAGTTTAAAAACTGGCTTCTCGAGAAGATAAGTCGCTGTCTTTAGAGACATGAGCGAAATTATCGACTTAGGACCAATGGGAGGCAGAAGCGAGGTTATTTCAGACTTGCATAAAGCTTAGTGAAATTGTGCTTAGGTAGAAGCAGCAGTGCGGTAGTGAAATATTTCGCAAGCGTCAAGCGTTTGCATAGTAACTAAAAATGTATAGAGGGTCGTGAAATCGTACAGAACACGCCTCATGCGTGTCGGCCCAGAAAGACTGTCACGTCCGACGACATTGAAAGCGTTCATTGGGCAATTGAAGAAGAATGTCGTACAACTGTGGTTGAAGTTTGTCAAAAAATTGGGATAATTAATAAAAGCGTAGTTTCCATCATCAAAAATGAATTATGTTTCAGAAAAATTATGGATAGATGGATTCCACCAGTGTGTTTCTCTTGCAAGACAACGCTACGCCTCATGCTGTCGCCCTAACTCAAGCAAAACTCCAGGAACTGCACTGCGTTGGGAGGTTAACGATTCAACACCGATAAGAAGTAGAGCACTTCTCATGCAAATGGCTTCAGATCCAACTACCTTTGTTCTATGATAATGGAATTAAGAAACTACCAATCCGACGGAAAAAGTGCATTCATTGTAGTGGAATGTATATAGAAAAACATTTTTTTTTTAAATTGTAAACATTTTCATTTCATAAAAAGTTGTAGAGAAATTTCGGTTTATATTTGACCGACCCTCGTGATTTTCAGCGATGTAACGAGCGATCATATCAGACTTCGCTGATGCCTTGGAAAACAATTCGCATAGCTGTCGCTCAGCTCCCACGAATGCGGCTGACGCCTAGTTGAGCAGAAATCCTCTTATAGGCGGCAATGAAACAATCAGCACTATAGTCCGATACAGCCTCCAAATGAAGCGGTCGAGTAGTACATCACACTTCTTTTACGCTGTGTAACCTCATCCCTTGGCTGTGCGCATCCAGATTGGGCCTTCGTAGTCCAATCCAGCCGCTGTGAATGGTTTGAACTGCTGGGGTGACCTTGAAGGACAGCAATAGACTCATGACCTGATTACAAGGGTTGAGGTCATGAGTCAGTCGACCTACCAATCTTAATAATACATCAGAGTCAAAAAACAGAGCAGCTTCAATAATGAACTCGATTTTGAGACAGAAAATTCTCTTCGCACTTTGCTGACCACCTCAGAAAAAGCATCACGCTGAACTTGGCCAGGATAATATGGCGTTCGAACTGTGTCCAACGAAGCCGATCCACGAACTGCAAACAGAGTAAGCACAGAGTATTGAGTATTTATTATATTATATTGAGCCAAAATATTTCGGGTTTGGCCGACCAAACACGTCCTTGTCGCAAAAGGAAATGTTCTTCTAATCCAGTAGTCAGCAAATTTTTTGCTCACTTTTGTTCGTCAACCCTACGTTTTTCCTAAAATGGGTTAGCTTTCCTCGGCGGGGGTTCATTGTTAGACGGGATACTCAATGGGGATAAAAAATAACAAATTAATTGTGTTTTAAATTCTTTCACTAGCGATTTATAAGTCTTGAATTGAAAATCTGTGACTTTTTTGCGGTTATATATGTATCTAAAATTGTACTTGGGAAGTTAATAATCAATGTTATGGTGAAATGTAATGAAAATTGAATTTTAAACCAAAAGTGTTATAGTTAATTGATTTTTAGTTTTTTAAGACGTTTTGAAGATTCTTTTCGATCGCAAAAATTCACAGACTTTGAATTTCGAAGTTTCAAAATGCTAATTTTGAAATTTAAGAAATTTTAGTTTTGAATTTTAATTCCCGTTACTGGAACCGCTTAACAAAGGAAGCGTACGTGGCGGGTAAGAACTTCTTTGTGGCAGCAGGTACTGCCACGAGATTTTGACTCGACCCGCCACGGCGGCTAGGACTGCCGTGCGGCAGTAGTTTGCCGACCACGGTTCTAATCGAACTGGTATGGAGGCCTCTTTATGCACAATCCGCTGGCTTGTTCACTCCAGGAACATGATGCCGAAACACCTCTGGCAGAATATACTGAACCACTATTTGAAATATAGATCTTACATCGTATACGGTTTCATCGAATCCATTCCACAGTGTTCTCAGTATCAGACTAAAGATGTATCAGTGTAGAAGCAGAGAAACTCAAGACCGTTTGTACATAATACGCAAATCTTATCAGTAAGACAGCGGCACACAAAGCTAGTCTAGGAACTTAGATCTGCTTTAGTCAAGCTACTTTCGCCTTATCCGTGACGAGAGACACGCAAGTTAGATTCGAAGGCTCGACATAAATATCTTAGCCTTGACGATAAATGGTGCTAGCCATCCCAATGGGTAGCATATGGGAGCTATTTCCGAGAATGCTGCGTAAGAACGCTTCGTGATTTGCCTCATCTCCGATAATTAGTTGATCTGAAAATATAGAAGGTCAGAAGACGGCTTCCACAAAATGCTAACGGCAAAAAAAGATGCATCTCAGTTGAGTAGAAATGAAGCAGCGTCCTCTTGATGTTTAGCGGCTATTCATTGCAGAATCTCATTTACGTTTTAGATCCATTTTTTGAGTACGAAGCACCCTGACTAAGGCAGATAACGTATTGCTGAATACGGCGAAAATGCAAAATCAAACGTGACGGTTTACACATAATAGGCTCGAACCTCCTGTTTTTTACTGTTTTTTCTCGCCAAATGCTTCTTCTGCTCAAAACCTTTGCTTCGGATAAGTGGGAAAAATTGATTGAGTAAGCAATTGAGCATAGAGAGCACGACAATTCACTGAAAGCAGCATTGTAAGCATGGTACGTTTGACCATCTTTTTTACCCTTTTGAAACCAAGTACTGTCGTTGTAAGAAGACGAGACAGTCAAAGTAGAGGCCTGGTTCTCCACGGCTTTCAACGTGCTGACCTTGCCTGTCAGAAACTGGTTGAGCGACTCAAAGGTAAGCTGGGTACTCGTAGGTCCGAGTTCATCCTCCTAAGCTTGTGTAGCTCCAGACGACAAAAAGTCTTCTTTTCTCTCATAACAGTAGGTGTTGCGGTCTTCCTTTTTCGAAAAGTTAGTGCGAACCTGTCCAATTAATCCATCATTTAGGACTTGGCACCCAAGTATTTCTTCTTGTAGATTGTAACATTATTCTTCTACATATGAGCATTAATTTAATTTTCTTACCACCTGAATCTATTAGGACAGCACCCATTATTAATTTTACTGTTTTTACTTGCTATATTAAATCGTATCGAATTTTCCACTCCTGAATTTAATGCCCGAGAATGCGGATTATTCGAAAATTTACTGTGTCCTGTTCAAGAAATAAGTCCCAAGTATGCACATCGGTACCAATCTTGAGAGGACGATAAGCCTGACACGAATTAATCTATTATTAACAATAATACAAAAAGAAACTATATCCGTAACTTGTGGTTCTCAGTTAACTTTAAATTGGACTTCACTTTTCTCAATTTTCATCCCCTGGAATTTGAAGTAATTTTCTACCAAAATTTTTTTAGAATTGTAATTGTCCTCATATTCAGGCTCAAAATTTGCTCTTAATTGGAACGTTGTCATAATTGCGTCTTTTCTTCAGAGTCTTAGAAATTATCTAGGAAATTACAGGCCCAAAGAAGCGAAAACAGAATTGCGTGGGTCGTTTTTCGTTTAAGATCGCTACTACTTTTCTACAAAAGCTTGACTGTCATTAATTTGGCCGTTTTGTCTCCCTAATAATTAGCCTTTTCCCATTGGATTTTAAGATTACGTGAGTAAATTTTATAACTTATAAATCACGTTTTACGCGCGTGATTGTGAGCGGATTACTAAAGATTTTCCCTCCCGTTAGGAAGGACTAAGACTTAATTTAAGAATGACTCCACAAACAAGACGCCATTTTGTGCAAGCTTTAGTGCCATAGTTATTATACAGAGTTTTATCTTGCTTATCTAACCTTTATAATTTAATTTAATTAAATTTTTTTGGGCCTTTCAATGAGCGCCTAATTTTATGAAAAAATTGCTTTACGTTTTAGCGATCTTTCTTTCTTGAGTTGGAAAAATTCATAGATCTATGCCGGGAATTTCACTAATTCCTAAGGTTCTATGATTTTCCCTGTCAATATTATTAATTGTTGAATCTTGAGCTATTTGTGTACAATGTTCTTTAATCTCGTTCAGATGAGCTCCCGCACGAAAACACGTTGAAGATCTGAATAGGGATTGTACGAGATCATTTGGCACATCACGGATAAATAATCAATCTTTTTCTTTCTAAATCGCTAAAAGTTGTAATGAATCAAAAATAAAAATTCCTACCATGGGAATAAGAAGAAAAAGTACCTCGAGAATCCAGTCCTTCCTAGTTTGCCTTTACCTGCATTTATCGGTTGCGACCCGTTGACCTCACATGCCGCGGACCTCACATACCCTCTTTTCAGACAGGTTGCGCACGCTACCGCACCTATTTCACGTATCGGTACATGCGACCTATATAACTCTTTCGCCCAGGAATTCGCAAGTCACTCAGTAGTATTTTTTTTTTTCTCTTTCAACCGCTTTTGGGTGTATTTTATGAATATAAAATTATAATTTTATACTGAACCGTTTCAAGATGGTTTAATGGTCCTTGAGCAAATAAGACAGATCATTGTGGAATGTACGTACCACCATACGCTGATGGTGATTCGCTGAAAGCTTGTCCCAATTTTTCTCGAGGCTAGCGATACGCACAACAACTTGGTTTTTGGTAATGTTATCCTTAACAAGTTTCTTTAAATTCATAGGGGCCATATTTATAGAAAAAAATAAAGAGTTGCTTACGTTAGAGAAACGTCAAAATTGGAAATTTTACAAACATTATTTTTTTCACCTATCTTTCAGAATTATTGCAGATACACTTCAGGAACATAAATATTCAGTTTAAGATTTACGACAATTGTTATAAAGAGTTATTTTCGAAAGGTGCTCAATCGCAATAAAAAACTTTACCTTTAATAAAAATGCCTAAATGTCTCGTAGTATTATTTACAATGGAAAATAACTATAAGTTAAGAATTACCATTATTATGAATATTCTGATACGCAAATTGTATTTTCTTTCTATTCGGTAAAAAAAATATTTTTTCTGCTAAATCATGTTGCAGCTATCTCAGTGGTTATATTTCATCAAGAATAAACCAACTTGCAATTTTTATTGTTATTACCAGTATTTTAAATAAACAATCATCTATAACAATTTTAAGACTGAATAAGCGGTGTTTTCGTAATGATTATTTTAATGCATCTTGATAGTAGTACTTAAATAAGTAACTTTATCATTAATTCTCAATTTATATTATTATTGAATAGTAACAGAAAATTGTAACTTTTGTGAACAAAATATTTTTTTAAAACTATTTTGCTATACTATAATTATTCGAGGAGAAAAATTTCTTCCTGCAATGAATTACACAGGAATTATTGTTTAATTTGAATCTTTTTAATAATATAATAATCTCTGTTTTAAGTTCTGCTGCATCTTCCTCCCAATCCTGTCTTAAATCAGCAATGTACAGAAGAAATTACTTAATTATTTTGTAAATTCAGTCTCTCATTGTTGCTAATCGAGAATGCTGACATTGCACAATAATTCGTGAAGAGTGAATAAACTAAATTTGGACGTTATTGACTTTTAATAATTTAAAATAATGCATTTTTGCCTAATAATGTTCCTGCATTACTAGTATGTTAATATTTATTATAGTTTATTCAAATTATTCAAATATGGAAAGTGGAAAGCCGAGAAGGGAGAACGCATTGAAATACCTTTCGTAAAGAAATAGGAGTGATTTATTTCCACTTACAATAGGAGAGTGTACTAGTTGTCGGCCCGTGGCGGATTCCGAGAAGCACGTTGGAATGCTTGAAGGGATTCGGTATCCTGTGAGCGGCCACTTGGTTGTGGCATGGACAAGGGCCGTTTTATTTAGTCCAGAATGGTTCCTCCTCGAGGTTGGAGGCAATCCGGGAGACGTGGTGGATGAGAACAGCCTCGGCACTTCTTACACTTGGAAGATACACGCAATAGGAAAAGACGATAGCAACGTCCTTGATAGAGAGCAGAGAATGACTGGTTATGGTTCGCGTCGTGCCCGAGACTTCACGACCCCTCTGGGGGTTCCGACCGACTGCGGGTGCGGCCGGGCAAACGTTTAGCGCAGGGCCGTGCCGAGTCCCAGCTCCTTGTAACAAATCTGCTATAAACTACAATTTTCTATTATTATTTAATAGTAATAGTAATTAAGGAATACTGACAAAGTTACTTATTTGAGTACCACTATCACGATATATTAAAATAATCATTACGAACAAACTTTTGTTGATGAAATATAACCTCTGAGATAGTTGCAACATGATTTAGGAGAAAAAATCATTTTTCCCCGATGGAAAATGGTACTTTTCTAATTTGTTTATAATATTGTTATTAACAATAAAAATATTTCACATTTATATTTTACAAATTCATATAAGCACCTAATGAACATGACATCTTCAAGAATAATAGTTGAAATTTATTTGAAAAGGAAAATTCGAATCGATTACGTTTCGGAAACACAGCTGGTTCCCCTCATCAGATCTTAAAACAGTTTAAAAAAGATTCCATGCAATTTTTTTTATGTGTGAGTTCCATGTCTTTTAGAAAAATATAAAAACTTTTTAGGCAGCGCTGTAGAAATATTTGTATTTTTTATTTGTATGTATGTATATTTATTGCCTCAAAGAATACAAGATTCTGTGGCAAGGGAAGGCCACTATTAAAAAACCACAAAATTAAGATAGATATCAAAATGAAAGAAAAGATATAATGTCATATTTACAATAGGTTGCTAGTTCATATTGGTTGACTTCGGGCAGTGTACTATTCAAATAGAGAGAAAGCTCTACTTTTTTAATATGTACTTATAAAGTTGTATATCGAGCGAAGCATTCCAGGGTTTATATTTGACAATAAAAAGTGATGATTGTTCTCGTTTATCATACCAATCTTACGCAAGTAATGGTTTCTAATGGGCGAGTAGATTGGACATTTGGCATCTGCTGTGGATCGATTACAGTTGTTCCAGCTTTAGAGGTCAACTTAGTGGTGAATCTGGAGGAAGTTCTTAATTGAACGAGAATGTGCTTAATAAGGAAAGGAGCTTTGAATAGCAGATATTGCTGGGGTAGCGCATCATTGTGTAAAATTTTACTGTATATATACCTAAAATTACTGTTTTCCAATCTTAACCGATGCCTTGAATGGAAAAAATCACGGTATCTATCAGCTATAATATCAATTTGAGTTATAAGATTGGGACCATTGAGATCCATAAGATTGTGACTTATGCCCGCTCCCTCCAAACATCTAATAAGTTGAACTAGCCAGTTATGTTTAACATTTTTGCTGTTTGCGGTTTCGACTAGTTTTAGCTGTATTTTTTATTTATGTAATGAAACTATTGTTTAAACTGTGGTAAAAGTCAATACATTTTTTGTGAAGACGGATCAAGTATGCCCCTTCAAAGTTTCCACGTGGAAACAAGGCATACCTACCATGGATCTGACATGGAATTGCTGCCATGTAGTTTGACCCGCTGGTTACAAAAATGATAGAGAAAAAAGCCGCAAATTTTATTTTCAAGGTCAAAAACTCAAAAAACGATTATTTTTTCATTTTTTTCACTCTATTTCGATAAATATTGGTTTGAGAGGAAAATGTGTGCCAGGATAGCAAATTTCAAGGTCCGTAATCCATTGCGAAAAAAAATCTTCGTTTAGCTTCCTTACGACACATCCAAACCGATGATAGACCCTAAGTAGCGAAACCATAAGCAGACGGCAGATACTAAGTAGGTCACACACCTTCTCTTCTCCAACGTCTCGTGGGGAGGGGCGGGAAGGCACTCCTGTGAATGGTCACAGAAATAATGTAGGTCACATACCTTTCCTTTTCCAGTGTCTCGTGAAGGGCGGGAAGGCACACCTGTGCCTGGTCACAGAAATAATCTAGGTTACATACCTTTCCTTTTCCAGTGTCTTGTGGAGGGCGGGAAGGCACATACGAGCCTGGTCACTGTATATCACATGAAAAGTGCATGAAAAGTTTGGGGGGGGGGTTTGACCTTGAAAATAGAATTTTCGGGTATTTTTACTATTATTTCCGTAATCAGCGAGTCAAAATAAATATGTATACGCAGTTTCAAATTAATTCCAGATTAGTACTTTTTGGAACTTTAAACAAAAAATCGGGCCTGAAGTTGTTCTACAAGATTTATTCCTGAAAATTAAAATAAAAAAACCCTCAAAATCAGTCAAAAACTGTTGGCTGTAGTGGATTATGAACAGTGAATTCCCGATTCCTCCTACTGTGCGCGGTAGAGCGTCACTAAACTTTTTCCTCACTGTAACTGGCTCCTTGTTACACCAAGCGCTTGAGATGAAGTGCAGAGCAGTAGACGTCTCGAAGTTACTCGCGTAAGCTTGAAAAAATCCAATTGCTGAAGAATCATCCATAATTTCGAACATTTACATCAATGCAAATATCTTCAAAATTATTTTACTATTGACAAAGTGCGCTCTTTCCTTGAAGAGCATCACGTGAAACTTTTCAGCACGTGCTAACCAGGTTTTAATTTCTGAAACTTTTCATTTCCGACCCACCATAGTACTCAGTTTCATACCTATTATAAAAAATAAACGTGATTTTTATAATTAACCAAGAACCGAACATTAAAAAAATGGAATCAAAGTCTGTGGCTTAATGTCTCTGTTTAGTATATTTTGAAAAAATCTTTAAAAATATAATCTCTAACTAAGTCATCGTGTATGATAAAATTGCATAAACTGCCTTAAAACGAGAAAAACATGAGTTCAAACATCAGTGTGATCGGCTTATTAGTAACAAATATATAATAAATGAAAAAAGAGAGAGAAAAAGGAAAGAGGCATTTAAACAAACCTCTCACACTTTTCCTTATTCCTTCTCCGTCTTTTTTTTACCCCAAGGAACCAACATGTTTCAGGCTCAATTTGGACTTCCCTATGAGTTTAATTTTCATAGGAAACTTACGGTTAAATATTGCGATCTTGTGTTTTGTATTGATAGATATGAAATATCATATCTTAGATATGAAATTGAAATTAATTTTCAAAATATTAACAAAAAGTCCTAAGTGGCCTCTTTGGTTTGAATCAAAATTTCCTTTATTTTTTTGAACCCTCTTCAGGCACTGATGTTCTCATCGGTATATTTTGGTACTGGTGTGTTGTTGTGGGCTTACAGCCATCAGTACAAGTAGAGTAGAGAAGAGGGTTCAAATGCAGAACCGAAACGACGTGATTTTGACAACATATTAAAATAAAGAAAATTTGGATTCATACCAAAAATGTCGCCTGGGACTTTATTTATTTCATTCATATGGTTACCAAGTAAGTTCCTCTACTTTTAACGATGGCCGTGAACTCATAACAACACATCAACACCAACAACACGGGTGACAACAACACCAGTGTCTGAAGCGGGTTCATTTCCACAACCAAAACGTCGCGATTTCAACATCTTAAAATAAAGAAAATTTTGATTCAGACGAGAGAGGCCTTCTAAGACTTTTTGTTATTTCATTCATATGGTCGCCCAGTACCTTCCTTTTCAATATATTACTATAATTTTTTATGGATTAATTTGTAATGGGGCTTGGAAAGTTGGAAAGTTACCTTCCAAATTTTCAGTTCCTAATACTTTTGTTGGTAGTTTTCAATTGTGAAGAATTTAAATTTATTATGAGTGAAATAGTTGAGGTTATTAAGGAAATTCAGAAAACAATTTTGGCACTTTAGGAATTCAGAGAATTCAGAATATTCAAGACATTCAGGGAATTCAAAGTATTTAAAAAAATTAGTGAATTAAGTATATTAAAGTAATTCAAGGATATTAAGTAATCTAGAGAATTTCAGGGATTGTAGAGCATTAAAAGTATTCAATAAATTCATGCGATTGAAGTAATTTAAGGAGTTAAGATAATCAACGAAATTCAAGATTCAAATTTTCGAGAATTCAGAATATTCCAGGAATTCAGGGAAATCAGAGAATGCAAATAATTTCAGGAATTTAGAATATTCAAGGATCTGAGAGAAGTTAAGGACTTCGGAGAATTCCTAATATTCGAGCAATTCAGGATATTCCTAATATTCAAGGATTTCAGGACATTCCAAATATTCAAGAAATTCAAGAGTTTCAGTAAAATCAAAGAATTAAGAGACTTTCAGGAATTCGGAGAATTGCAAATATTCAAGAAGTTCAAGAAATTTAAGAAATTCAGAGAATTTACGTGATGTCTTTGCATTTGGGGATTTTAAGGAATTCAGACTATTGAAGAAATTTAGGGAATTTAGATGATTTCAGAGCATTAGGAAATTCAAGGAATTCAGAAAATTCCTAATATTCCTGAAATTCAGGATATTCAATAAATTCAAGAATTTCATAAAATTGAAGGAATTTAAGAGATTTTAGAGAATTAAGGTAAGACAAGGAATTCAGAAAATACACCGAATTGCAGGAATTTTGAACATTTAGAATATTTAGGATATTTAGAATAGTCAAGGATTTCATGGATTTCAAAGAATTCAGAGGTGTTAAGGAATGTAGGGAATCAGTCAAATTTTTACTGCTCTAAATCAGTGCACCCAATTTGGGATGTTGTCGTATTGCGTATGCGTCGCGTCAACAACTGGATTGGTTATATTTGGCACGCTTATTGGAAATGATTAATTTTTTTTTTTATAATTGTTTGCAACAAATAATTATTTTAAAGTGCATAAAAGTATTAAAAATGAATTTAAATTCATGTTTGTAATAACAAAGGTATTCCTTTCTTTAAACTTAAAATCAATTATTTATTTTTAAGGAATAAAAGTCAAATAATTATCATACGGTTCACTATATAAGTATATTTTATGATCGAAGAATTAGTTTTTATAATTTAAGAAGCATCATTTGTTGCAAAAAATTTTCTTCTACGTTTAATCATTTTAAATAAGCGCGCCAACGGTAGCCAATAATGCTGTTGACGCTGTTTCCAATTATTAATTTCATTTTGTTTAACAACTTGAAAGATTTAAAATCGCTCTCTAAAAATTTGATATATTATCAGTTGAACATTATTATTTTTCGTTTACTGTTACGTTGCAGATTTTTAATCTGTGACGTCAAAGAATTTATGTACAACTGGCGCCGGATGATAGTTGTTGTTTTGACTCGCGTTCGGTTTCTTGATCCAGAAGGGGAGTCACACCGACGTCCTTCGGAGCACTCTCGAAATGTTAGATTTATTGGTAATTCTCTGCGAATGCTTTCATGACACAAAACCTCGAGCCATATCCGCCAAACAAGGGTGTTTAGAGGATGTTGAGAAGGAAGGAAGAACGTATAAAGGGCTTTGAGGAAGGAAGGAAGGATGTCCATCATTTGAATACCAGTAGTACTCCCGCCAGACGCTAGAGTCCGTCACCTTGCAAGCCTGGTTGTGCCACCTCAGTCGACAGCTGTGACGCGCGGAACCCCGCGCGTCTGACAATTTCCACATTTTTTCGTTTTGAGAACCCGGATACAAATGACGGCTGAGGAACATTAGGCTGCTCAAAAATTAAAATCTCAGTATTAGGAAAGAATTTCAATTAATTATTGAAATTTTAAAATTCTTTCACTTTTTTTTTATTTTTGAAACCGACTAGTTTCAAAGAAGCTTCACCAAGAATTGATTGGTTGAAAGATTTTAACCGGATTTTTAGGCAATTTCACATTGTACAAAAATTTCCCTACAGTATCTCACAATCATATTACAGTTTGGCGCATTATATCCACACTGAACATTGTTTGTTTTGATCCTGCATCTCAAATTTGTTGAATCCATACACGAATTGAATCCATACAATATCCATAAATTTTTATCGTTGTGAATCTTTTCCTTAGGAATTAGTAATGGCGTTCTTAGGAAAAATTGAGGATATCGAAACCTTTACTGAATTAAAAGAAGCGATTGCACAGCTTAGTGGTGCTGAGGTTGTGGAAACGTTGAAATGTTTATCTCTGGACACTAGTGGCAACCGAAAGACAATTAATTCGAGATTGCAAAAAGGGATCAAATTATATAAGGGTTGGTCCTCCCGTGACTCTGACGTCACCTCCATTACATCTGCGTTTACGAACGATACGGAAAATGAAGTAGAGGAACTAGGTTCAGACATGGTTGCGGCTATCATAACTGACAACCCTGTCAGCGCAAATCCCGCGATTGTTCATGTCGAGACCTTAGCAACAACCACAACTATTACGACTTCGGCGAATAGTGCGATTGGATCTACGAACGGGATTGTTGCCGGTTTAACAACAACAACAGGTACAATGGCGACTGTGTCGACACCACGCTTACAGCCAACACGATTCCCGCTTTACCCCAGCAAACCAGAGTTAGGTGTATCAATCGGTTATGCGAATTTTTACGGCCTCCCAGATCCGTTTATGCAAAAAGATTCCGTGTCAATAACAAGAACAAATAGAAGTTCCTTAGGCCCAGATTTCAAGTTTCAGGATCCACTACGTGGCGAACCCTTGGAAAGGTTAAAAAGGATAACAACAGATTCTCGGAAAAAGTTTTCTCTGACACATCACGATCGCTAACAGACGAAATCAATCAAACAAATATTAACACTAGGGATAGGAAATGGGCAACAGACAGAATTTCTAGAATTTCGCTTGAGGCTGTGCCGAAAGTTTCATATGGACCGGAAATCAAAGAGAAGTTTAGCCATCCCGAAAATTCTGAATTAGAGTCTGGGGACAAAATTTTAAATCGCTCGGTTACTGAATCAGTAAAAACTAACATGACCCGGAATAATAACCCTAAATCAAACCGTACCCAACCTTCCGTAATGCACAGTTCCTCGGACGAAGAACCCTTACGGAACTTAAATAGTTCTTTTGGTATAAATCGTCGTAATAAAGATTTGTGACTGTTAGTTTCGGGTTGGAACTTATCTTTTAATGGGGAAAGCGTCGACAGTGCGGATTCCTCCCTAACTAAGATAGAAGACCGACGAAGATTATCCGAAATTACCGACGATGAATTATTTATGGCAATGCCAGTTCTTTTAGATGGCATGACCTTGAAGTGGTTTAGGATCCACGGGAGAGAATTTACGACGTGGAAAAAATTAAAAAAGGAACTTAAAAATAGATTCGGGGACGACGATTTTAACAGGCGTATAAGAGAACAAGTACAGGCTAGGACCCAAGGGAAAGCCGAGAGCATCGACGACTACTTAACAAACTTGCAAGGCCTTATAAGCTATATGCAAGACGAAATGCCTGTAGTCAAGCAATTGGATTGGGCTCATAGGGGTCTTAGACCAAAGTATCACCAGGTTATTAGCCGCACGGACTTTAGGTCGCTCAGGGAGTTATCGCGTCTCGGAAGAAATTGGGAGAAGCAGTGGAACGTCTATATGCGTGAATATAAGCCACATCCACCTCCCGAAAACTCCTTTATGCGAGAATTCGCATACAAAGCCAAACCAAACACCAAAGAAGCGAAAAAGGCTAACAACAGTAGGGAAACTGTTTTCGCGATACAAGAAGAACACATCTCCGCAATACAAAACTGCCGAGGCTAGCCCCAAAACCAAAAATGGGAACGGTACCAGAAACGGTACCAGAAACGGCAACAGAAACGGAAACAAAATCAGAAACGGAAACGGAAACAATAACGGAAACGGAAAGGACAACAATAGCGGACAAAAGACAGGTGTAAATTCAAACGAAACAGGACAAACAACAGTGACATGTTTCAGGTGTGGACAGGAGGGACACTTCCAGAAGGGTTGTGCCCAAACTAAAAAGATAGCTTGTTACAAGTTTAAGAAAGAGGGCTACACCACCCTGAACTGGCCGACTGCGCGGGAAACGAACAGGGGAAGCAGTAGGAACGGTCCTTGCTGTCCCCCCTGAAACTGAGACCGTTACGGACGTTTCAGCAGGTTTCTTAGCTACCAAGAAGCGATTAGTTTACAATTCCATCGATTTTACAGACTTTGTGGGTCTTTACATTCCTAAAAATGTTCCCGAGAATAAGGTGCATTTCGATGAGGGTTGTGAATCACCGCGGGTGGAGACTGCTAGAAGTACAACGACTGTGGTGACAGTTTCGAAGACCTTGATACCGTTTTGGCGATTACAGACATGGACAGCTTTCAAGGCGTGACGATGCCTCCGACCGATATGTTCGATTTAGGGTTGGGGGAGGGTCGTACCGACTTGACACAAAACGAGACATTCCTGGTAGAAGCACTGGTGCACAGTCCAGATAATTTTGTTCCGAATCCTGTGAATGGCCTTTTAGATTTAAAGCAGGAGGAATTTCGCTCGGCCGATGGCCTTTTTGATTTTAAGGCCGACGAAGTTCCATCGGAACAGGATCTGATAAACGGGATTCTTCAAAAAAGCGTGTTTAGAGGCAGAGTGCACATTACAGTTTTGGTCAGCTCTGTCTCCATCGAGGCTTTGTTCGATCCCGGGTCCACTGGGACATTTATCAGGAAGAACATAGGTGAAAAAATACTAGACCTACTCGACAAAAAGCTGGACCGTTCCCAGAGATTGGCCATAATTGTAGCTAATGGTGTCAAGGAGGAAGTAGAGGGGAAAATCATTCTTCCAATAACTATCGACGGGGTTACCAAAAACATTGAAGTAGGAATCATTGGCAATTTAAATACCGAAATGGTACTTGGTCTAGACGCGCAGGAACAATTCGATATGTCATTTGCGGCGAGAACAAAAAAAATATATATGCCAGATTTTAAGGGTGAACCTAACTTACTAATAACGCGAATTACGGGTGAGCACGGATGCTCAGGTATTGTAGAGATGCAAGATTGGGAAAAAGAGGAGTTAGCAAAGTTTTTAAAGGAAAAACTCCCAGCTAAAGAACAGAATGTAGGCCCTCTTCGAGGAACTCATTTAATTAAGCATCACATTGACGTGCAGAGACATCCACCAATTAAAGAGCGCTACCGAGTTGTATCCCCTAAAGTAAAAGAGGCGATGTACGGGGAAGTAGATCGTCTGCTCGCGGAAGGAATAATTAAGGGTTCTCATAGCGAATGGTCAGCTCCGATAGTCATGGCTAAAAAGCCAAATGGTAAATATAGGTTCTGTTTAGATTTCCGAAAATTAAATATAGTATCCAAGAAGGACGCATACCCTCTACCGAACATGATAGATATACTTAGTCAGCTTCATTCTGCTAGGTATATTTCGACTATTGATTTGAGCGCGGCATTTAACCAAATTCCTCTCGATGAGTCTTTTCAGGAATATACGGCGTTTACCGTGCCTGGCAGAGGGTTGTTTCAGTTTGTCAGAATGCCCTTTGGGCTGATTTAGACGACATTATAGTCGTGACAGAAACGTTCCAAGAGCATCTGGATTGGTTAGGTAAAGTTTTGCTGAAAATTGAGAAAGCAGGACTCACGATAAATGCCGAGAAAAGTGATTTTGGATGTACAGAGGTCAAACAACTCCAAAGGTTTATAGGACTAGCATCATGGTACCGTAGATTCATCCCAGTGTTTGCACGAATGGCCGAACCTCTTACGAGACTTTTCCGCTCAAACATTGATTGGCACTGGAACCTTGAGCAACAGGAAGCATTTGATTGGCTCGAGGCTGCGTTAACTACCGCACCCGTATTAGCTTATCCGCTATTTACAGAAGTCACGGAGAATCCATTTAATCTCCAGACAGACGCGAGCGCTACAGGGTTGGGAGTGGTGTTGACACAGAACCAGCTAGGACAAGAAAGAGTTATCGCTTACGCCATTCGTACTCTCACGTCTGCTGAGCGTAACTATACGGTAACAGAAAGGGAATGCCTAGCCGTCGTATGGGGCATAAATAAATTTCGCGAAATTTTGGAGGGATTCCACTTCAAGGTGATTACCGATCACAGCAGCTTGAGGTGGCTCCACAACTTGCGGAACCCTACAGGAAGGCTAGCGAGATGGTCGTTGGAGCTTCTCGAATATGATTTCGAAATCATTTATCGTAAAGGAGCCCTTCACCACGTTCCCGACGCTTTATCAAGGATTTCAGAGGATCAAGAATGCCCGATCTCGGCAATTGATGTGGTAGCCGACGCTGAGATTCCCGAGATCAAGGGTAAATGGTATATAAAAAGGATGGAGGCTGTGATTTCAAAGCCAAGGATTTTCGCGGATTGGAAAGTGGAAAACGGTCGATTATATCGTCACAGACCCAACCCTAACATTAAAGACATGATACCGGACCTCGATGCCTTGAAATTGGTGGCTCCTGACGAGTGGAAGCACAAGGTTCTGC
>CAKNWW010347892.1:1230-11233 GCA_932074435.1 Andricus kollari | reverse complement strand
ATCTTTTTGGTTAAAAATTTAAGTATTCCAGTTAAGTATTCGTCATTGTATTTGAAATTTCACCTTTCAGATTGAAGATAAAAACTACTTGGCTGAAAGTTATTCTTTTGTTAAAAATGCGTCCTTTTGGATCAGAATTAATCTATTTCAGTTTAAGATTTATCACTTTAGTTTAAAATTTGTTGTTTTTTTGTGGAAAATTAATTTGTTAACTGAAAATTGAACTATTCCATTTTTGGTGAAAAACTGACATTTTTTAGTTTAAATTTCAATTATTTGGTTGAGAACTCATGTATTTTGTTGAAAAATCGTCTTTTTTGGTCGGAATTTAATCTTTTTGGTTCCAAATTCAACTAGTTGGCTAAAAGATTACCTATCTTGTTTAAAATTGAATATTTGAATTTCAAATTGAATTTAATACAGGACCCACATTAATTTGTAAAATAAGTTTTTTAATTGAATTACAACTACCGTTTAAAATAGTAGCCAACTATACATTTACCAATTTATTTAGCAGTAGCATTACTAATTCTTTTAGTAGATATAGTTACTAATTCATCTAGTCAGTTATTCTTACTCATTAAAATAGTAGATTTTTACTAATTACTAGTAAACGAATCAGCACTATTTGAATTAGTAGAAAATTACTACCAATTAGTAATTTTCTACTAATTCAGATTTAGAGAGTAAGATCGCAGAACTATTTGCTAATGAAATTGGCATGTATTTGAATATGAACAAAAAAAATTGTAGGTAGAGCTAGAAAAACATATAATAGGTTAGGTTCGAAATCGTAAATAGTGAAACCGAAGTGTAACTCCAAAACTTAATAGACGAATAAGTAAAAAATTTTTTGTGAAGACGGATTGATATGCCCTGCAAGACTTAGAATCTGAAGTATTCAATCTAATCAATTTCGTCATTCCAATATATGTATGCTATGTTGATGACTCCTTTTTGAATATTTCTAAGAATAAAACATAATTGACGGTTTCACTTTTTAATTCCTATTACAACAGACTAGAGTATACAATTGATAGGAAAGAAAACAATTTAATTGAAGTTATGAATTCAGAACTAATAACATCTGAAAAAAATATTATAAAAACTGATTGGATCCGCAAAAAAATATTATTGGGGAAGATATGTGTACTATTTTTTCTAATCGTTGCATACAGCATAAAACTGGAATTTTCAAAAATCTTGTTGATTCTGCCATTCTTTTAGCAGACGTTTCTTTTCACTCAGAAAATTTAAAACTGATTAAAAAACTGTTTTTCTATAATAACTATCCAACTAATTTTATTGATAAGCATATTAACAAAAGATTAATTGAACTACTGACAAAAACTAATAACACTAACAACAATATCAATAATCACATTACTATTCAAAACTCAAAAGCAACTATCTTAATTGCCTTTCTAGGCCATATTTCACATAGCATAGAATAATTCTAAATGAAACTGATAATCTCAGATAGCTTCATTTGATGCGCAGTAGTTTTCTATGGGACCTACGGCTGCGCAGTAGCTTTTTTTTTAACCCTACTAGTATATCACTGGACACACATATCATGATTTTTTTTCCATATTCACGAAAAAGGAAAACCGAAAAATAATGAAACTAATGCGCATTGAATTAAGTTAAATAAAGCTTCCAAAGCGGAAATTTTCTTGTTCGGCCGAACCTTGCCCATCTGAGATGCTAGAACTGTTTTTAGAGTCGATAATAATCTTGACAAAAATTGTTAAATTAAGGAAAGACAGACTCGACATTTTAGACCAGTGTAATGTTGTATACAGAATATCCATGTTGTGGTGAAAAAGTTGACATTGACCAATCGATACTTGAGTCAAGATGCGATTTTGAAATAAGCATCTGATCCGTTGTTCATTCCCGCTTGGGCGACGTCACAACTTCGTCGGATATTTGATTCCAGAATTTCGCCTCTAACCTAATCTTCGTAACCTACAAAAGGATTGATTAAAAGATGATTATTGATACTATTGATTAAATTGATTAGAAGGAAATGTTTCACATCAAGATGCACACTCTACAGATTTTTAGGTTAGGTCAGTTAAAATGTGAAATATAAACGATGTGCGGCACATTTCAGGACAAAATTGAGTTTCAATAATTTACTGACCACAGCGTTGTTGATTCCCGCTTTGTCGACGTCACACTTTCGTCTAATTGCCGATTCTAGAATTTCGCCTCTAGAGGACTACAAATTATTTTCTTCTTGATCTTCTTTTTAGCCAATAAGATCTTACTACATTACTTAGCCTAATACGGCTAATTTCAAGATTAATATTTCAAACTAAGTCTCAATAATGTTTCCTTTTAAGTCTTATACTCATTAGAACTTATTAAAAGACAATCTTCATGCTTTAATTTAGCTATCTGCCTTATTTGAGCCCAAAATAAAAACCAGTCCAACATGAATTTAAGACTTTTTTTCTGTGTAACCTATTATATGTTTCTCTAGCTCTAACTAAAAAAAATGTTCTATTTTAATACATGAATTCAATTCTATTTTTAAAAATAAATTTTAGCTTTTAGTCTGAAAGATGCGGTATTTACTAGGTTCTCTTACCTAAATTTATATATTATTACATTTCTAAACATCTTTTAGTAGTGCAAAGTTTTGAAAAACATCAATTTCGCACACCTCCAGAATAAAAATTTTTCAAATTTGTTGATGAGGATACTTCGCGTCTTTCATGATGCCTTCACATCAAATCAGTTTTCATGATTTCAAAAAAAAGATTCTCTACTACATTTCAACTTTTTCCGTGCATATCTTAGAAAACGATTATCTAACCAATGGAACGCTCATGTTTCACTAAAGTCTACTTTTCCAAAGTGCAACATGATCGATTTTCTGACTGTATAAGTCAAATAGGAATTGTAACTTTCTGAAAAACAATTGTTCAGGGTTAAAAATTAATTTTCCTAAATACTTTATACAGTATATTCGTATTTTATTTGAAAGATTATATTATATAATATACACTCTGTAAGATATTAGTCAACGGTTGTTCTAATTGAGAACACCATAATTTAGCTGTATGCAG
This sequence comes from Andricus kollari, assembly GCA_932074435.1. Classification (NCBI taxonomy): domain Eukaryota; kingdom Metazoa; phylum Arthropoda; class Insecta; order Hymenoptera; family Cynipidae; genus Andricus; species Andricus kollari. The sequence continues at coordinate 8,153 of CAKNWW010347892.1, read as the reverse complement.
CTTTACCTCCACCTTCTTGATCCATTTGTATTAGAATAAGAAGATACGTGATAATGGCCCCAAAAAACTAAATAAACAATATCATAATTTTATCTAATTCACTTATATTTATAAAAAATACCAAAATTGTAAACACTTACTCTGAAGATGAAGTTGACTCCCAGAGTACTAAATCTACATGTTGTAAATGCCAAAGGTCGTAGAGTTATTTGCTGATAAAATCGATCTATCTAGCGTATTATAATAGACGTGCATATATTATTATTATTATGATTACACCATAAAGCCATTTCCCTTTCGGGGTAAGCGTGAATCGATCGGTGAGGAAGGGAGTAATGTAAGGAAGGGAGTATAGATTTTTAGATTGATCTGGAATTCCCGTGTTATGTAAATTTAAATAAAACCTTCGTTCCGCAACACTGCTCCGCCCCAGGCTGCTAAAAAATATCTCTAGCGATCATAATGTGAATAGGGTTGTTTCCAAAGTCAGATATCACTTTTCCAATTAATGGATCTTATAGATTATAAAATTCTAATTTTAAAAACGCCCATAAAATATTTTTTACGTATTGTTTACTATTTTTAATTTAATGTTGAAATATGAATTTTCTATTACGATCTCGATTGGAGGGCCCCTCTGACGTCAAAGGGGTCGGATTTTCCACCAATCACGGCTTACGTGTCAGTGATTCTCAAATATCTTTTTCTGTGCCGATGATTTGTTTTGGTTATCTGCACGTCGAAAATAGAAGTCTCAAAATATTGTTTAAAAAAATGTCAAAGGAGGGTTTCGTAAAAGCCAATAGCAGAAATTTCCCGAAAATAGAGATATTTATGGTGATTGTGATTTCGTAAGTGTAGAAATACGAGGAGTGAAAATGAAACGGTTAGGTGACCTAACCTCTTTATCATAAGTTTCGTTACTTTCCATCAAAGCCACATTGTCACATTGATAATTATGAGGACCTCTGAGTCACGTGACACCCACGTGATACCAATTTAAATAAGTGTTTTCCCGCCTTCAATTTTTAATAATTTTTTTCTGTCGAACAACTCAACAGAAAAAAAATTTAGAACGCACATTGAGTTTAGATTAAAATTATGTATTGAAAAATTATTTTATCTAAAATTGTGAAACAACCCTATTTACCCACTCGGACCCATTAATATCCCAGGTCGTTTTTTTCAGACGTCATTCACTCCACTGACACTCTTTTTATAAATTATTTGTCGCCACACTATTCTGTCCTGGCATACCTTACAGGCTTTCTTCACGTCCATGCATTTTTTCATGGAAGCTGTTATGTTTCTATGGCTTCTTATGACTCTCCGAATTAGGTTCACATTCACACATTCTATCCATTATTTCCGCTGTCTACATCTATGAATGTGATTCACTATCTACACCTGACCATATTTCAAATTCACCTTTCAACACCCTATTTTCTATCTTTCTACTGTCGCATCCTTTTTTCCTTGTTTCAAGTACACATACAATATCTAGCTGCCTTACGTGCATAGTTTCTCCCAATTATCTCACCTTAAGATCATTCACCCCTCTAGCATTCCAAATACCCAGTCACCATTTATCGCCTGAATCTTGACTATTGTTTAAAGTGTACGCTCAACACCCACAATTATCGCAAAAATTTAAATTCCGATTCGAAATCGTGTCCAATGTAAGTAGTTAGTCGTCTCAGAGTGGAGAGTCTAGTCGTAACGTCAGACCCACCAAACTTCTGTTAATGGAGCGGGAGTGTGGGGACAGAATTGGAACCCAGAGAGTGATAGTTAGTTGATGTTTTATCTTAAGAAGGTCACCAGTCTTAGGCAGTGTAATATTAGATTTATTAGTTGGGAGGCACAAATATTGAAATATAAATGTAATAGTTACATTTTTCATAATAAATATTTTTGAAACAGAGAACAAAAGCATTCTGAAACACTCAAATTTTCTACCAAATTAGTTCAATTTTCGAATGTTCAACCAAACCCTAGCGGACGGAATGAACGGAACGGATACGCTACCGCGTATCCTTATAATATCCACATCGTATCCTCTCCGTATCATGCAAGAAAAACTAATTAAAAAAGGAAGATAAACATTAAAATTGTTGAAATTCTGATTCTACGTGAAATTTTGCGTTAGAAGGTCACGGAGTAATTGCAATATTTTTTCTTGCAACTATAAAAACATTTAAAAAATATAATACTTATCGACAACGTGGGCTGAAGGCGATTTCAAGCGCATCCATAATCGTTTTAACAGTAATTCTTAAACGATTATGAATGCTTGATTATGGACGCCTGAAGTCGCCTTCACAAAATTTAATATTAATTATTATAATGTACTCTTCCTTAAAGAAGCCTCCGAATTTCGTCAGCCTTCAATTACACAGCTGTATTTAAAAATGTCCTCACCTCTTTTATAATTGTGTGGTTTTTCCTTATTAGTTTCATGTCCAAAAGAATCTCTTTAGTTTTATTTGCCTAAAGTACAAACACATTTTATTGAATTGACTTTGAGCATTTAATTTAATGATGCATTATGGACACACACCTGATTGCTGGTTAATGAGCAAACGATGTTATTGTGCAGAAGCTTTAATAAATACAATGCGAAACCTCCAAGTAAGTAGATTATCATTACGTTTCTTAATCTGGTTTGAGGACGAAGATATGTTGTTATAATATTGAAGAGAGATACTGTCATATTCATGAAATCAATCGTCATATGAAAAGTCAGGTGTACTCCAAAAATGTTGTTTACTTCTCGTGCTAGTTTGCAAAGTTCTAAATGAATTTGTCTGAAAATGTGTGAGCCATCCATGAAATTTTAGGATTAAATAATAATAATAATAATTATTATTATTTAATATTTGGAATATTAATATTTTTAATATTTGAAAAACCTTTATGAACAAAAAATTGATTACTCACTTTAATAGCTCCATAACATTCTTACTTTCTTCGAAATTTGTGAAATTAAGATTAGTCGTGAATTAGAAATCCTTAATATCATATATTTCATTCTTGTTAAACAAACACAGCATTGGATATTCGCAAAAGCCGTTGCGTAGAAGGTGGTTAATATTTTTGAATCGTGTTTTAATACAGCTGTATTTTGAAATTAACAATGAATTATTATTACCGTTTTTTTATTTCATTTATGCGTATTGGTATATTATTACGGGATTTATTGCACAGTTTTAACGGTACGTACTGAAGAGCAATCCCGAAAGTAACGTTCACCAACATACATGCAACGGTTAATATAATTAATACTAATACTCTGCGCAAAATCACTTTAGAGCTCTCATGATAATTCTTTTTTCGTCCCAAACATTCAAAGACTGCATCCATCTGTTCTAAGTTTTGTGTGAATATCTGCATTCTCTTGAAAAATAACGATTTGCAATTTTCAAATTTAAAAAGAGACGGTCCCGAATTACTAAATACCCTATAATATGACTACTGTTTTAGGGATATTTTTGAAAGTGATATACTTTTTACTGGCTAAAGAACGGATATAATTTAAGTGAATTTCTGGTTATTGTATAAGGTATAAGTCATATGTCTTGATTGCCCAAAAAACCTACCTTTCGATGATAAAAACCAATAATTATCGAAGACGAACCAATAGATATAGTCCAATACCTTATCATTTTGTGCAAGTTTGTGACTAGATTATGTTTTTGATGTAGAGCGCATGGTACAGTATCGTAATAAAACATAGCCACCCAGGAAGAAGATGCAATTAGGAGGTTAGGAATGATAAATAATTTATTCCTTGAGTTTCCAACTGGATAATCAACTAGTCCTAATCCTAGCAGCCAGTTGAGGACCAAAACTGGGTACATTGATTCCCTGATGTTTTCGGGACGCCTTTTCATATTCGATGCTTTTTATCTATTTGTGGTCTATTAGACACACTTAGTATTACAAAATTATCGCACGATACTTCTACTCTGAAGTCTAATTGCATTATAACCTCCGAATGTATTGTAACAGCATTAGAATGTCTACATGTGTATATTACAAATATTTTATCTTTGCATTACATCATAACATAACATTTTTAATTACTAAAGGTAAAATATACCTGCAGTAAGTGGTTTCGACCTTTTACATTCAAATAATACTCATCGCATTGAAATGCGCAATATTATAAAATCCATATTTTGCGGACTATACAGAAAACAGATCTGACGTAAAATTTACAGGTTTAGTTAATCAACCAGATTTCTCTAAATTTCACTTAATTTCCAATAAATCTTACAGAATTCGAATCTTCCCATTAATTAGTAGGTTTTAATGATAGTTAGGTGAAAAGTACAGAAAATCAGTGGATACAAACAAAACTTTTTGTGACATGTTCCAAAAGACGTCTTAGAAATGTGTTGAAGAGGTCTTTAGGGCATACTTAATTTTTTACCCCACCGGGTATTGATCAAGATTCTCGTATCAATTGAATACCGCTCCAGCAAAAACGATACCTTCAATATTACAGTGTAAATAGATCGCCATGAATAAATATGTCTGTAAATTATGATTGCACTTACAATTACTACAAGTTTTCATGCATTCTATCTTGAAAACTACTTATCCGATCAATGAAACACTCACTGTCACGCAAATTTAAAAATGCAATAATTCTCCGGATCAATTTTCTGCTACATAAATAAAGTAGGTCTGTAGAAAGGTGCTAGTGGCAGAATTATAAAAAATCGTTCCCTTTGAAAGAACGATTTTTTAAAGGCCAATTACTAATTTTATTGAATACTTTATATGATTTATTCATATCTTATTTAGAATATTGTATATTCCAATGCAAACTATATAAGATTTTGGTTAAACATTGGTGAAAACGTTACTGAAAACTAAATAAATAATTCTTCATTTTACGCAATACCCTCAGATTTATGGAAAGTGAACAAATGATAAATACTTACTCTTAACCTGAAATTCATTCCTAAATTACTAAATCTACATATTGTAAAGGGTAAGGTCGCAAAGCTATTTGCTGATGAAATTGGTCAATCCAACAAATTAAGACAGCCTAAGTTAATTATTTTTTTAAATTTTCGAAGAATTGATACCGATTGTTGCACTGTAAAAAAAGTTGGTGTAAATTTACATCCTGCGACGATGGAAATAATTCGATCGTTGTGGCACATAGTAAATAAGCAGAATTCTGTAAAAATACATACTTTTGTTCTCAACCTGCGTCCGCCATAAAGAAATACATGCAGGACGTTTTCCCGTTGTCGACCGTGAAATTAGCTACGGGTCGGAAATCTCCGATATTTCGTTGAATTTTGTCTTCAGCTTTTATAATTGAAAAGATATTTAGAGGTTTGGTTCCCCAAAAACTTTTCAAGGATTCAAATTTCAATATTTTTTTCATCTTTGACTTATTCCTAGCGTTCCCTGATTATCAAATTTCCCTTACTTTTCACTGATTTGCAGTTTTTCTTTAACCTACAGCCACCTTGCTACTATTCACAACTTTTCACATAACAACTTGACAGTCTTAAAATTTAAAAATTCATTTTTATCGAATGAAAACGTCATACTCGAGAGTCCCGAATGGTCAAAATGTACGTCCTGCACATAATTCTGCGGCGTTCGTCAGGGCGGACTTACTCCCTCGCGATAGAAAAGCACACATAGTCAACATTTACATATACTTTCGTAGACTTAAAGTCCCAAGTAAATTTATCATCTTACGCAAACTTACTATGTCCCATGCCGATCGAATAATTTTCATCATCGGACGTAGTAATTTTACAGTCGACTGCAAATGGAACAACCTTCGTTCTATTTTCACATTGTGACCTGAAGTTAAATCACACTAGATTGCAAATAAGTACTGTAGTATCGTAAATTAATCAGGTTATACATTGTAATTTGAAAATACACTGCACGTATAATTACTAGCTGATTATAAATATCACCAAAGCTTTTTTTACAGTGTGTGAATGATTAAAAAATCTCCTGGAAAATAAAGTATCGATTAAGTTCCGTGAAACTTGCTACTCTTTCCATTTTGAATCAAAATCGAAAAATCCAGTCAAGAATAAAATGTTCGATTGTATTAAATTAAAGAATAAATCTCCTTAATTATTATAATACTTTTAACCAAAAATTTACAAATAATTAATATAATTTTTCATATTGACTAAATTAGTTGGCTTAAATTAGGCTGAATTAATTATTAAATTTATATGTAATTAATTGAGCGTACCTTATTTTGTGACAATTAAAAATAAATTTTTCTGGTAAAATGGCACAAACGAACAAAATTAATTGACAAAAGATGTTCACCCAAAAAAGAGCTACAAGTTTCTTCTGAATTATTTTTTAATTGGATGCGTATTTTTTTATATAGATCGTAAAAAATAACATACAAAATAAACAAATTAATTTTTTTGAAAAACGACACAAGGTACAATAAAATGTTTAATTACAAAATTGTTTTTTATTTATATGGTGACACTTTTTTACATTATAAAAACAATATAATGAAAATACGTCTGTTTCAATATCAATGTAGATTATCAAATGTAATAATATGAACCTATTGACATAATAAATTTTCAAGGGTAGCTGAGAATAAAAATTGGCATGAAATGAGAAACAAATATTTAGTTAATCATTAATAATTACATTTGTACATTATTTTAAAACATCTGAATAATCAGTCCCATACTGAGGTACCTAAACAAATATAATTTACATTTGATATAATAGAGTTCAACATAATGTAAAAAAGTTCCCACTGTCGATTTTATCCACAGTGGGATCGTTTGGAAATGAATTCGACCGGCTGTTATATTCCACGAAGTCCTTATTACATAAACAATTTATGCGACGGAATAACGGCTTACTAATTTCAAGAGAAATAAAATACTGATAATTTG
>CAKNWW010347880.1:0-10670 GCA_932074435.1 Andricus kollari | reverse complement strand
CCTTTAATTTTAAAAGTCCTTCCTTTCTATTATCTGAAATAATAGAAAAGAAAAGCAAGAATGATTTGTATGATAATTGATGAAAATTCATTCCTCTTCAGAATTATAATACGCGTGCCGCAGCGTTTTATTTTTGCAGCAAATTTTTTCCCAGATTAATTTGGGAAGGGGCTTGGTAACTTGGAAACCTAGTTTAAAAATATTCAGTTATTGTTGCTTTTTCGAACATTTTAAATTAAGCTTCCATCTTTAATTTTTAAGGTTTGACGTAACCTTAAACTGTTTTCAAAAATTATAAATGGTCTTTGAAATCGAAATTTATTATCAAAAACTACAATTTCCGACAGAAAAACACTAAGATAATCCAAAATTGTAGATTGATTCTAGATCTTGTTCAAATTATGTTTTCCGTTTCAAAAAAAAAACAATTTTCGGTTAAAAATGTTAGTCTAGCCTAAAATTGTACCAAAATTGTGAATCTTCTTTGAAATCGATAATAATAATTTTCGGTGAAAAACACGAGCATAGCTAAAAATTTCAAAAATATTGTTATTTTCTTTGAAATCCAGTAATTTTTTTCAAAAATACCGGATTCTGGTATTTTCAATATTCACGGTATTATTATTTTATTAATTAGTAAAAAAGGGCAAATTCTCTTTAAAAAGGTTAAAATATAATTTTTTTAGAAATTAAAAATAACAGCGCAATCTAATCATTTTTAAATAAAACTTAAAATTTTTGACAAAAAACACTCACACAATCCAAAATTGTTGAAGCTAAATTTTCCCATGAATATTAGAAAAATTTTGTTATTTATTTGAAACCTCTCAAAATAAAGGATTCGTGTATTTCCTAGAATTTTGTAAAATCCTAAAACATAAAAAAATTGTTTAAAAAATTACATTTGGTTTTGCAGTTTTTGTAATCTTTTCATGTGTTGAAACATTCCTAAATCTTTTCAGAATTTCTAAAGTTATACAATTTTATCTTCAAATTATTTTAAAATTTAATTCTTAATTATTTTTTATTTTGATTTTCATTTCAGTTTAAATATCTAAACTTTATAGAGAATGTTCTCTTTTGTCAATAATTTTTAGATACAATAAAAAAATAAATTTTATCTTTGAATAAAATTATAATTTTTAGGATTCAATTTTTAGTATTTAGCTTGCAAAATGTAATCTCCTTTGTTAAGCAGTCTGAACTACCAGTAACTGAAAATTAAAGAGAATTTCCGGTTTTGGTTCCATTTTTCGCAACTGGACATGTCAACCGAGAAAAGAGTATTGCAAATACTCTTTTCTCGGTTTTCACTGCCATTTTAATTGCGAAAAGAGTATTGCAAATACTCTTTTCTCGGTTTTCACTGAAATGTTAATTGTGAAAAGAGTATTGTAAATACTCTTTTCTCGGTTTTCTCTGGAATGTTAATTGAGAAAAGAGTATTGCAAATACTCTTTTCTCGGTTTTCACTAGAATGGTAATTGAGAAAAGAGTATTGCAAATACTCTATTCTCGGTCAACATTCCCAATTGTGGAGAAAGGAACTAAAACCGGAAATTCTCTTCGATTTTTTTCAAGGGCAGTTGCTCGTTAAGCGATCTCGGGTCTCTTATTTCTCGGTATTCACTAGAATGTTAACCGAGAAAATAGTATTTCAAATACTCCTTTCTCGGTTTTCACTAGGATGTTAATTGAGAAAAGAGTATTGCAAATACTCATTTCTCGGTTTCCAGTGGAATGTTAATCAGGAAAAGAGGTTATCATTCCCAGTTGTGGAGAATAGAACTAAAACAGGAAAGAGATGTTCTCTTCCATTATTTTCAAGAGCAATTGATCGCCGACTACCAGTTACTGAAAATCGAAGAGAATTTCCCGTTTTAGTTCCATTTTTCACAAACTGGGAATGTTAACCGAGAAAAAAGTATTCCAAATACTCTTTTCTCGGTTTCCACTAGAATGTTGATTGAGAAAAGAGTATTGTAAATACTCATTTCTCGGTTTTCACTGGAATGTTAATTGAGAAAAGAGTATTGCAAATACTCTTTTCTCGCTGTTTACTGGAATTCTAATTGAGAAAAGAGTATTGCAAATACTCATTTTTCGGTTTTCACTAGAATGTTAACACAGAAAAGAGTATTGCACATACTCTTTTCTCGGTTTTCACTGGAATGGTAATTAAAAGAAGAGTATTACAAATACTCATTTATCGGTTATCATACCTAGTTGTGTAGAATGGAACTAACACCGGAAATTCTCTTCGATTATTTTCAAGAGGAATTGATCTTCAGCCAGTAACTGAAAATCGAAGAGAATTCCCGGTTTTAGTTCGATATTTCGCAACTGGGAATGTTATTCGAGAAAAGAGTATTGCAAATACTCTTTTCTCGGTTTTCACTGGAATTTAAATTGCAAAGAGAGTATTGTGAATACTCATTTTTCGGTTTTCAGTAGAATGATGATCGAGAAAAGAGTATTGCAAATACTCTTTTCTCGGTTTTCACTAGAATGTTAATTGAGAGAAGAGTATTGCCAATACTATTTTCTCGGTTTTCACTGGATTGTTAATTGAGAAAAGAGTATTGTAAATACTCTTTTTTTGGTTATCATTCCCATTTTTGGAGAATGGAACTAAAACCGGAAATTCTCATTGATTATTTTGAAGAGCAATTGAGCTGCCGGATCGAATAAGGGCACATAAATTTTTTCGGCTTGAGCGCAAATGAACCCTGACAAGACAAAAAGAAGAATTCTGAAAATATTGTTTTACTGAATTCAAGAAAATTTCTTACACTAATTGAATTTCCAAAAATTAATGTTCGAAACAAATTTTGAAAACTACGAGAACTCATGCCGCTCGAACCGAAAAAATTTATATGCCCTTATTCGATCCGGCAGCTCAATTGATCGCCAACTACCAGTAACTGAAAATCGAAGAAAATTTCCGGGTTTAGTTCAATTTTTCGCAACTGGAAATGTTAACAGAAAAAAGAGTATTGCAAATACTATTTTCTAGGTTTTCACTGGAATTTTAATTGCGAAAAGAGTATTGCATATACTCATTTTTCGGTTTTCACAAGAATGTTAACCGAGAAAAGAGTATTGCACATACTCATTTCTCGGTTTCCAGGGGAATGTTAATTAGGAAAAGATATTATCATTCCCAGTTGTGGAGAATAGAACTAAAACAGGAAAGAGATTTTCTTTTCCATTATTTTCAAGAGCAATTGATCGCCGACTACCAGTTACTGAAAAACGAAGAGAATTTCCGGTTTTAGTTCCATTTTTCGCAATTGGGAATGTTAACCGAGAAGAGAGTATAGCAAATACTCTTTTCTCGGTTTTAACTGGAATGTCAATTGAGAAAATAGTATTGGTAATACTCTTTTCTCGGTTTTCACTGGAATGTTAATTGCGAAAAGAGTATTGTAAATACTTATTTCTCGGTTTTCAGTAGAATGTTAATCGAGAAAAGAGTATTGCAAATACTCTTTTCTCGGTTTTCACTAGGATGTCAATTTAAAAAAGAGTATTGTAAATACTTATTTCGGGGTTTTAACTAGAAAGTTAACAGAGAAAAGATTGTTGCACGTACTCTTTTCTCGTTTTTCACTAGAATGTTAATTGCGAAAAGAGTATTGCAAATACTCTTTTCTCGGCCTTAACTGGAATGTTAATTGAGAAAAGAGTATTGCAAATACTCATTTATCGTTTTTCACTAGAATGTTAACGGAGAAAATAGTATTGTTAATACTCTTTTCTCGAAAAAAGTTAAAACAGAAAATCGAAGAGAATTTCCGGTTTTAATTCCATTTTTCGCAGCTGGGAATGTAAACCTAGAAAAGACTATTGTAAATACTCTTTTCTCGGTTAAAATTCCCAGTTGTGGAGAATGAATCTAAACCGGAAATTCTCTTCGATTATTTTCAAGAGCAATTGATCGTCAAGTGCTCTCAGGCCTCGGTACCAAACCAATTATTCAAATCTTTCACCACTTGGTTGCCCTTTCGACTAATTATCGTTATTATCCGAAGATCGGCTACGATGTACTGAATCACTTGTGCATAGTCATCACACAGGGTATCTGTTAAGTCCCCTCATTAATAAAGGACCTATATCACGTCGAGACTCTGCTGACTGAGTTTCAGACGAGAGTGTAACAAATTTATAAGTGGCTCATAATTTACGATTCAGCACATAAAGCTGCATGCAAATCTGCAAGAGATTACAGGTAAAAATATTTTCAACCTTTCAGCGATCTCATAAAGGAAGAATTATTACTAGGCTCACTGGTACATACTCAACACAAGTAGAGACTGGATGCTTCCTTTTTCGTTCTAGGAATATAATTTAATAACTTCTAATAATATTTTTAATCAAGTTTTTGGATTATACTTTTTGCACAAAATTATTATATACCATTCCTTTCCTAAGAAATAGACTATCAAGTCAATCGAACTAAAGCAAACTAAATCGAAACATAATGAAAATCACAAAAGTTTTTTTTTCTGTCTGTAAAAAAGTTTCAAGTCATAAAAAACTTCGTTGTATGTTCTTCAGCCATTGAGGGAGAGGATAATGTTTAACCTGAAGAGGCTCCACATCGTGAAGCGAATGCTAATTTTAATAAATTTGAATAATCAGCAGATCAAAACAATCACCATCACTGGATATTTCCCTTCACTGATCAAAAACCAACATTAACTTAAACATAAAAAAATGCCCTCTAATTTCGTTGAGATGCCTGACTGATATCCAGTACGTGCCACTCTCTCTTACTTGGGGAAACCTGGTTCGGTGTAATTCACTATCAAAGAGAATTGATTTTAATACAGCCGAACGAATGAAAATCAATGACCCTTCTCGGCTTTAAAGTGAATTCCCTAGATTGAACCTCATCAACCCTAAAAAGAATGAAGGTTCTTTGCAAATGTCTCTAGAAGAATTTAATGCCTATTACCATTCTATCTTAAACACATCCTCCCTGTTCTCTTCTGCCTCCTGTTACATCAGCAAATGCATCTAAAACGGATTTCTCATTTTCTCGAGCTTCTTTTATAGTAGTGAGGCTTTTGAGTCCATCCACAGCGATTAGAGGAGCGTTGATGGTATCCCCATTAGGTACATTAAAAAAGGTATGGAGGTCATTCTTCCTTTCTTATTCAACATTTTTAATTATTTCATCACTTTCTGTACATTTACTGCCCTGTGGAAAAACTGGATCATTTGGCCTTTAACTAAGGCTAAGAAACCGGTTTCTCTAAGTGATTAGAGGCCTCTCTCTCTATTGTGAGTTTCCTCTAAGGTTTTTTAGAAAATAATATCTAAACAATTGTATGAGTACTTTGAATATAACAATCTAGATACATACGAAACTAGATTTAGGCAGGGCTACAACATCTAGATTTCTTTGTTAAAAATCAACAATGATATAAATGCTATTGAATAGCGGATGATTACTGTTTTGGTTCTTTTTGACTTCATTAGGTCTTTCGATATGGTGGATTCTTCTTAACAAACTAACGGAAATGAGATGCTCAAATGCAGTTCTAGCATGACTTTCTGCTTATCTTCTAGATAGCCAACCAGTATAGTATTCGATTCTGACAAAAATATTTTATCTAATTGGCTTCCGGTTATTTCTGGTGTATCTTAGGCATCTGTTTTAGAACATATCTTCTTTATAACATACGTCACTGATCTCATACACGTATAAATATATAGAAATTTAAGAATTTTAAATTTGATTAAAATCAAAATCCCATTTAACGTCCAACACTCAAGTCAATGTATGGAATTCCTGAAAATAAAACAAGAATCCAAAGTTTAAATTTGGAAAACCACCAAAAAATGCTCCTATTGCAATTCCTAAAAACAAAAAAAAAAACATTTATTTCTTTAGACAAAAATAAAAAAGAAGAAAGAAAAATGAGAAGGCAACCAACCAAATCCTCTTCCTTCTCTGTTTTATTTCTTTCGTCTTTTTTATTCTTATTATTATCAAATCAAAATATAAAAACATTTATAATAGTTACCAACTTTTTGGTGCTCATGCATCACCCTTATCAAGGTAAGAAAATTTATAAAAGGTGGGAATAGCAAAGAAACCACGAAGATGTCTCCTCGATACCTGAGATCTAAGTGTGGGTCAAAAGGCAAATCCATTATAAACAAACAAGAAATAAGTGAAAGTCCAGACTCATGAAAACCTATTGCTAAATGTAATTCATCATACTAGAATAACGTTTGTTTAATTTATCAAAATCAGTTTTCAAATTAAGAGACAACTTATTTTGTTTTTTAATATAAAGCATTTCCCTGAATTCTCTCTTTTCTCATTACTTTCACTATCTGAAATTTCAACGTTATCCCAGTCAAATTCATGGTCAACATCAACAAACTCTCGTATGTCTAGTAAGAAAACTCTTATAACAACATCCCAAACGAATATCAATTTTAAAAGTAAAAATTTCCAGAATTAGAAGTGAATTGGAAGTAAGTTTACAACAAGGTAAAATCATTGACCATCCAAAACATCAAATTTTCCTTGATCGAAGATTTTTCAACAATTAGAAAAAACATGAGAACAAACTTTTTGTTTTGATTGATCAACAAAGTAATGTTCAAGAGCAAAATTTAAATTTACACAAGCTTTTTGAAGAAGAAGATAGGGATCCTTGGTTTTTAAATTTTGTAGATATTCAAATTCCCGATTCAGTTACAAATATTCTCAGATTAGGTCAAGGTTTTAGTAACCATGTGATTAAAAGTAAATCCAATCAAATGATGGAAATAGTCAAAGATGTTGAATCAAGTATACAAAGAATTCCAATATTAGATCAACAAGATTTCTGAAACAAGGTTTCACACTTTTCAAAGAGCTTTGTTGATAAGAATTGCTTGCACATTAGTAGCATTGATTTAAAATTCCTTAAGGTTTCATGATAACGAAAAGTTTTCTTAAAAACAACCCTGATATAGTTTGCATGAATGCTGATAAAGGCAATATTACAGTTTGTATGAAGAAATCACCTAAGCGGAAATATTATATATAGTTTATATATAGTGTGAAGTATTATATATAATATTCATTTGTTTTATACATTTTTTATATAAAACAAATGAATATTATATATAATACTTCACGCTATATATAAACTATATGTAATATTTTCGCCTGGGCAGATTATATTATGGATATGGAGGATTTACTTTCCAATCGTGATAACTTTGATTTATTGAGTGAAAATCCGTTGAAACAATTAAGAAGAGACACTTTCAGGATTCTAGACAATTGGAGAAAGAAAGGACTTTTAGGAGAAGATATAAGATGGACGGATATAAATACCGAAGACACAGTTCTTGCAAGATGTTATGGTTTAAGAAAGATTCATAAAGAGGGGTATCATTTGAGAATATTTATTTCAACTATTAACACTCCCACCAAATTTTTAGAACAAAACTTTAATTTGATACTCAAAAATTCTATTACAACTTCAAAATTCAATATTAAAAATAGCTGGGAATTCCAAAAAATTATTATTAAAAAAACTGTTCCTGATAACCATGTAATGATTTCTTTGGATGTTGTTGCAATGTTTCCAAGTATAACCTTTGAATTAATTAAGCAGGCAATTTTAAATAGATGGGACAAAATAAAAACACGTACTCGATTAAGTCAAAAATAATTTATTAAAGGGATAGCTTTTATTATGAACTCAACTTATTTTAAATTCAATGGATCTTTTTATAGGCAAAGATTTGGAGGTCTTTGCTTCCAAGAAGCTAAACTTTATTGTGTCATTTTTTTTCGTTATGTTGATGACACCTTACTATGTGTTCCTCTAGAAAAGTTGCAGGCAGTTATTGATGCTTCTAATGGCTTTCATAAAAAACTTCAATTTACCCATGAAATAGAGAAAAATAATAAAATCAGTTAGGTGGACATAGAAGTAACTAAAGGTCAGGATGGTAATATTATTACCAATTGGTATAGGAAAAGTACGAATTCAGGTAGAATTTCAAATTTCTTTTCTGCTCATCCTTTTCAAAACAAAATTGTAATAATCAAAAACTTGGTTGACAGAGCTCTAGGTTTGTCCCACATTTCATTTCACAAAGAGAATTTGAAAATTATCAAGTCAATTCAAGTAGAATGTGTTA
Organism: Andricus kollari; assembly: GCA_932074435.1. NCBI lineage: Eukaryota > Metazoa > Arthropoda > Insecta > Hymenoptera > Cynipidae > Andricus > Andricus kollari. The sequence goes on along the minus strand of CAKNWW010347880.1, from coordinate 2,507 downwards.
TTTTGGTAATACGGTCCATTAAAATTAATAGTGGATTCAGTTGTCAAGAATCATGCTTTATTCGTCAATTTCATTTAAAAACCAACGTACGTTTCGACCTTCTTGCAGGCCTTCTTCAAGGTAATGCATAACCTAAGTTAACATAATTGACATGGATGTCATACATTTATAATGAACAAAAAATTGTAAAGAAATTTTTTTAAAATTTATCTGTAATAATATTATTTAAATCATCCAAGACATTTCAATTTCGGTTATATTTCAGTAGAGAAAAAAACTACATCTTTTTTTTTGGAGTGAACCAACATTAGATGCTTTTCGTTTTATTGACGATTATAAATTTTAATTAAAATGGTTTAATTAATGTCCTTTAAAAGATTTTAAAAATTGAAACCTCAACATTTTGAGGCTCCAATATAGTTTTGTACTACATTTTTAATAAATAAGAATGAACACAAGGTGTTTTGATATGAATGGACAAACATGGACTAACGAAATACATTATGGATAAAGTCATACTTTCATGAGTAATTAAAAAACGTGGATATTAAGATGGCAACCCACATGAAACGTGCGCCAAAGTGAATTGAATTTGAAAATTGAAATAACCTTTTAATTTTTTATTTTGAATCTTTATGTATAAATCTGTTATAAAATGGTTTGATAAATTTTATTTATATTTAAAATTTCGGTTTTTAAATGAAAATGGATTCTAGGATTCTTCGTTTATGAGTATTGTTTTCACGAGCTAAAATTTTGATATTATTAATCTCAAAATCAAAATAATGATTAAATTGACATGCATGTTGTGACAACCCAGTATTTTGATTGCCTAAATCACAATCACGTTTATGTTCATAAATGCGCGTTTTTAGTCTCCTGCCAGTCTCACCAATATAAATTTGATTGCAACATTTACAATTTATCATATAAACTATACAAGATGAGTTTTCTTTGTTTTCTTTATCTTTGTTTTTAAAAAAAGAAAATTTATTAAGCGTGTGGTTGTTAGTAAAATAAACATTAATATTGTATTTTTTTAATGAGCATCTAAGACGTTCCGAAAGACCTTCAACATATGGTAGCGACATCTCAAGTTCAGATTTATTGTGATTTTCATTCCATTTTTTATTTTTAGACGAATTATTTTAAATTTCATGGATTCTTTCTTTAATTATTTTATTTATTGATTGAAGTGGGCAATTATTTTGCATGAGAGTGATTTTTAGTTGATCTAATTTTTTTTTGGGGATTTAATTTTGGCTCATTTTTCCCCATCTATTTTTTTTTTTTTTTTTTTTTTTTTTTTTTTTTTTTTTTTTTTTTTGATGGGAGTTATAATTCAAATAACGTCCTGACCAAGATATTTTTTTATACCAATTTGTAGTTAAATTACCTTCTGGATTTTTTATAATTAATAAATCTAGATAAGCAATAGAATTATTTATTTCTTTTTCAATAGTGAATTTAATTGAGTTTTCCATATTGTTGAACGTGTTAAGGAGTTCATCTATTTTTTCAGTAGAAACAATTGCTAGGATATCATCCACATACCGTTTGTAAAGAATAGGAGTGAAAGTTAAATTATTAAGAGTATTTACAAAATTATGATTTGAGATTATTTGAGTTGTAGTTTTTCTAATATTTAATTTTAATTCTTCATTTTCTACATTCTTGATGAAATTTTCAATATTTGCTATGATTTTATTTGTCGGTATTTTTTTTACACTAAAAGGAATGCCATGTTTATTTCCTAATACTAAAATTTCTGCAATTTCATGTGGGATTTGAATATTTGATAAAGTTTTAAAACATTTTTGTAATCTAAAATCCGTAAATGTTACTTTTCACTCCAAATTTCTTTTTTTTTAATAATTCAAACTTTCTAATATATTTGTTTCTTTTTTCATACTTTAATTTATTAGGACTAAAATCTTGTGAGTTGAAAGAAGTTTCAATTGAAATGTCTTTTACAGTATTTGGTAAACGAAATTTTAAATGATTAGATAAATGTTCTGAATCTTTTATATTTCTAACTAAATTATTGATTTCATAATTTAAACATTTCTTTTGAAAAACTTAGTTTTTTCAAATTTTGGAATTAATTTATAATGTAAATTGTGTAAATTACATTTGTTTGTTTGATGTTGAATATGTGCTGGAATCAGAGCTTCTTTTCTACATCTGAGTAAGAAAGTGCGTTGCTCCTTAAGATTAACTAATGTTCTATTAGTACGTATCCAATTTCCTATAAGTTGCCTCGGAGCGTCACCATACTTTCTTTGTATGTAGTTTAAATAACCCATGATATCTCAGAACGTGACTGACCTTGATTTAATTATCTATGTTCAGTGATTAAAATATCCACACATTATTGACAACTGAATCCACTATTAATTTTAATGGACCGTATGACCAACATAACTCATTCTACTTGAATTGACTTCATAATTGATTACAGTGGTCGAAGAAAATTTCACAGTGTGGATGATATTCCAATCACTGAA